>JAULBZ010000387.1:0-32250 GCA_032360805.1 Neoturris breviconis
TTTAAACGCCCCCTCGATTAAACGCCCCCTCTGCAAATGAAAATATTTAATAAACGCCCCCGGCGTTTAATCGAAGCTTTACGGTAGTTAAATGTTCCACTTGAAGAAGATATTACACCATTAAATCTTACTTCACACACTGAGACTATGTTCTCACTTATCATATTGAAATAATTTCGGAATGAATTACATACCGGATAGGCCTTGCATTTACACTATTCCTCATCTATCCGATATACTGATATATCCAATATAGAAATGATTTTGTTTCACTTGTTGTGGCAAAATGGAATCATTCCGGCATAGTTTCTATCCGACAAGTGTGAACATGTCTGAGTGAATTTCAGACTATGTTTTTGCACGTGTTGCTTTACTAAGATCCCTGCCACTGCAGATCATAATTTTATTTTCTATGCACCAACCAGGTTTTTGGTCCACGAGTCAGGGTCACCTTTGGTTCAAGTTCCCAGGGCCAAAGGCTGTTTATTGCACCAAATCCTTTCAATCGTAAAATGTTACTACACTATTTGCCGAAAACGCGTAGGAAAGTTACCACGTATTTTGTGACATCACAAAGAGACAAATCTATGTATTTATGTATGTATGTACATATGTATTGATTTTGTATTTATTTTGTGTTTTCTATCTGTCAGTAGATTACAATTTATGATTATACCTGCGTATAGTACCACATGCTGTTTTACCTGTGTCTAGAATATATATTCATATTATATATGTTAGAAAGATAATTACTTTTCATAATTAGGAAAAATAATAGTGATTTGTTTTTTGACAGTACATAAAGCTGAAATGGATAGAAAGACAATTATACGAGCATTTCATTTTGCTGATGAAAATAATAAAGGGTACCTAACTAAAGATGACTTTAAAGTAGCTTTCTTGTCTATTTTTGGTTATAAGCCTTCCAAATTTGAAATAAGAGAATCTATGACATTACAGAAGAATATGCACGTTTCTCCGAAACGTTTTAATTATACAATAGACGAGGAACATTTTGTCCAGTTGATAATGCAAAGATTTGAAATCACTGATGAAGATGATGAAATTCGTGAAATATTTAACTCTTTCGATACAAGATGTAAAGGTTTTGTAGATGTGAATGATTTTATGGTTGCTGTTAGAGCAAAATTTAAACATCTATATGCTAATCAAATTGTTCAACATTTTCAAGAGCTTGATAGAAACAATGATGGAAAAGTTAGCTTTGGTGATTTTCAATTGATGATGAAAAGAAAATTTTAGTTCAAATTAAATTTTACTGTAAAACTCTTTATAATAGTTTAAATCAAGTAATTTTTATTGTTTTTGTTTACCCTATGTGTTTACTTTATCAAGAGAATTTTTATGCGTCTCAAGTTTTTTACTGGTCCTTTTGGCTTACCAGGTTTTTGTAAGGTTGCAATAACCCCTTCTACTAATAGCTGTCTAAAACTGAAGTCAGAATGGGAAAAGGTTATAAAGAACTCTTAAAAATCGTGATGCTAACAACATTTGCCTTTTCAAAATGCTGACATCAGCAAAAAACATTTTTTTCCAAACTACTCCTTCCATGATGCACTATTGGCCTGTCAAGTTTCATTGCTACACTATTAGTTGTTCAAAAGTTATGGAGTTCCCCCTCCCCCCATTCTATAAAAGCATGTAGGCACACATCTAATCAATTGAAGATCAAGATATCTTTTGGACATTGATATAGACGGTGATGTGTTTATTCTTATATAGTTATATCCTTCTGTTTGTATCAAAAATCTATATTTTTAGATCAAATTGAGAAGCTTTACAAAACCGTAGATAAATCATTATGTGGTATTGAATGTGATCCTATAGCTCGTTGCTCCTGTGGAACGATTAGTGGAATTTATACGTGTGCATGTCCACCAGGTTATTATGGATCAGGTTTACGTAAAAAATGCTTTGGTAGGTACTGTGCCTATTTATTAGCTGGCAGTATTGTTTTAAGATAAACAATTGAGGCACATGATCAGTGGTCGAAATGAGAGTAAATAATCATTGTCGAGGAGTTATTTTTGAGCATAGTCTCAGGCTTTGTAGCCTGAAGCTATGCACAATAAACACTCATCCACTGTGATTATTTGCTCTTATTTTGAGCACAGATGACCATTCAAGTTTATCAGATATTTCAGTAAGCCTCAAAATGACTGTCAGACATCACTTGTTGTGGGGGAGTGTTTTTTTAGCACAGTTTTCAGCAGGTGATGTCTCTGACAGTTATTTTGAGGCTTGCTGTTTATAGTTTATATGTAGGCAATTATATATTTCGTCTCACTATAAGCTATAAACTCTATTAGATACCAGAGCTTAAATCTATGTGAACAGGATTTTCTGACCCTCCATTTCCAAATTTTATAAGAAAAACACCCTTTTTCATTGAAAACACTCACTGATATAGAGCTGTATTTTAACAATGTGCCATGAAAAAGTGCTCCATTTCTTTCTTACGGACCCCCTTCCCTAGCATTAAAAAATATTTCCTGGTATACATTCCTATATTTAGCCCCCTCATATTTCTTGATATGCATTTGAATATATAAATATAAAATTGAAGACAAATTATAAATAATAATAATAATAATTTTTAATGATTTTTGAGCTTAGCTCTAGCCTGAACCAATGCTCAAAAATCACTCCTCCACAGTGATTATTTACTTTTTATTTTGAACACTGTTGTAATCTTTACAAATATTAGAATGTCCAAGAGGTACGTACAAGACATATTCATCACCAGATCCATGTAAAGGATGTCCTCCTAACTCTGTTACAAAAAAGACTGCTTCAAGATCAAAACATGATTGTGTATGTTTACCTGGATATAAAGGCACTCCTGGTGCTGACATAGCATGCGAGCGTAAGTATTCTTGTTAACTTTTATTACTTTTTATGCCAAAAATGAACAAGATGTCATTTCTTATTCATGTCTACTGCAGTTCTATTATCAGTGTTCGAAGTAATAACAAATAATTACTGCGGAGTAGTGACTTTTGAACGTTGATTCAGACTGTAAAGTCTATAGTTATGCTCAAAATTTCCTCCTCCACTGTGATTATTTGCTCTTATTTTGACCACTGATTATGAATATCTACAGCTTTGAAATTTATTCAAAACTTGTACCTCAAAATAACTCTCGGACCTGACCTGTGAAGGAGCATTTTTTTAGTACATTTATAGCACTTGTGACAGAATCGGTCTCCCCTGCTTATAGGCTTAACAATTTTTAGAACACTATATCAATGTTGGATTTTTTAATACATCATTTGTAATAACCTTGCTGTGACCTAAATAAGTGTAATAGTTTAACCTAATAATCATGCAATTGCATTGCTATTGTGTATTGGAATCCTTCTTGATTACTTATAGCTGTCAAATGTACCACTTTACCAACAACAATTATAAATGGTAGAGTAACATCATGTGGAAAGTATTATGGTGAGACTTGTACGTTTACTTGCAATGCCAACCACCATATTTTAAATGATGTTGCGACTACTCAAAAGTTGACATGTACATTACGTAATGATGGAACTTGGAATAGGGCTATTCCACAGTGCATTGGTAAGGAATATTTATCTTCAGTTCAGGAATACCATAAAATGCCAAATAAGCCGGTTATAAGCCCATCTAATTCCAAATGCAAAATCTTATTACAGTTATACTGTAAGCCAAGTTATACTGTTTTTGCAGATAAACAGATGTATAATGTACTGCTTTGTAAAGGTGGTTTCCACTTCACTTTTTTTCGTAGGATCGGAACAGGATGGGAGAGGAATGGGATTAAATCGTTGAAATGGAATCATAAAAATCGATTTCCATTGGATATAATTGCGCCCAAAGAAAATTATGGAAAGTAAATAAACATGGCGGTTTTAAGTAAATTTTCTAGGAGAACAAAATGTCTTCTTTTGTTAAGAAGAAGGTAGAGAGATAAGAAAAGTATGAAAATTCTGTTTGAATTAGAATTGGTTAGAAAAATATTTCGGTAGAGAAAACAGGAAAGAGAATTTCACTTGTTAGTTAATCAATGAATCATTGATCATAAATCTTTCTTTAAATATTTCTGAATGTCACCATCAAAATATGACATTTATATGATGTTTACGGATGGGCTATTACGGCAGCATTGTTTCTAAAGTGCTGCCATTTTGAAATATGGTACAAGCATTTGAGGCTATATTTCATTAGGACTTACCAAAAGATTTTCAATTTCATTCACTCGGGGCCAAGTATCAGGCAAAAAGGGTTCAAATTGAGTTTTTGATCCAATAGACCAAAAAGGCATTACCGTCATGAAATTTGGTAATCGCATTCTAGGCAATATTACGATACTGCTGACCAAATATTTTTCGATTTTGTTAACTTGGAACCTAGCATCAGCCAAAAAGGGATTTTTTCATAAGTGGAGACTTTTGAGGTTTTGACCACATTCAAGCACATATCATACCCAAATGCTAAGTGGAGAATGGTTTTTTGACATTTCATTTTCTATGAGGATTTGGCCATGGCATCTATTTAGTATTTTGGGAAGCTTCTTCTATAGATCAAGCCTTAAAATATTAGTCGGATATCACCTGTGGAGGAGTGTTTTTGGGTATACTCCTCTACAGGCGATTGTTAACAATTATATTCAGGCTTGATAGATTACTATGTGATTTGATCATGGTCATAATAACTATGTAAGACTGTGTGAGAGTGATTGTTGAGCATAAAGCTGCCATAGAATTCCGAAAGTAAGTGGTGCGCTTACTTTCATAATTAGTGGCGTTCAAAGGGGCTTATTATCGGGTGAGTGGTTACTTTCGGGTGCGCTTAATTTTGTTTTACAATATCACTACATATGATATGAAATTATACACACTTACGATCTTTTACAAGCCTTTACCCTATTAAAGGCAAGGTGGGTATTTTTGTGACTTTTCCTAAGTTTTATTGAGGAATAGGATTACAATTTTTTTGGGGGGATATTAACGTTATTTTTCCAGGGTAGCTTAATTCTAAACAGGAGGGTTTCTTTCTTGAAAATAAAAAATTTGGTTAAAATAATCTCTGTTATTGCTAGGCTGTCTTTAGAACAGCTAAATATTATTTATGGAAAGAATAAATGAAATGTATGAAGTTATTGAAAATTACAGTCCAGATTTCATATTTTGCAGACCAGAAAATATAATTTTACAGTCCAAAAATCCACTGTTACTGAGGACATCATAACAAGTATCACTATTTGTTTCTGTCAAAGTGTTTGTATTGAGTTGTTTTATAAGTTTACTAAGTTTCATGTCATAAGCACTAGTGCTTTGCAAATAAAAAGGTGTGCTCATTTTACAGCATTATACATGCAAACCTACTGTAATCGATGAAATTCTAGCAGGTACCAGTGGTATCAAGTCATTTTTATCTTGTCATAGCATTTGTATTGAGTTGTTCTGTAACATGTCATAGGCATTGATGGTTCAGATATAAAAGGTTGCAGACACTTTGTGCCCAAACCCTTGATGCCTTATCAGACTTAAAATTGCATTTAATCAAAACATTATCCACTTTTTACAAAAAGTGCTTACTTTTGTGGAGCGATTATGGGTGGGTGCTTACTATTGGAGATTTATCAGTGGTGTTAGAGGGTATGCACTTTTTGAATTCTACAGTATGTTCAAAAATCATTCATCCACAGTTATTATTTTGTTTTTATTTCAAACACTCTTCATAACTAATAACTTATGAATTTCAATTTTAGCTTCAAAATGTCAAATGCCACCAAGTCCAGCTCACAGTACAGTATATTGTAACGGTAATGGCGTTGGTAATAAATGTACATACTCATGTATTAAAGGTTATACCTTGATTGGTGCAAATGAAAGAGAATGTCGATCTGATAGACAATGGAGTCATGCTCTTCCACATTGTCAAGGTTTGAAATATTTAAATTTATTTGTAAAAGCATATTGTATCGATTAAAAGTATATGAATCAGTGTCCGTAATAAGTGCAAATAATCACTGTGGAGAAGTAATTTTTGAGCATAGTATTAGACTATAAGGCCTGAAGCTAACTCAAGAATCCACCAACCACATTGATTATTTGTTCTTATATTGGATACTGTGAATGGGCTGAAAAATGATTGGTTTCTTCTACTTTAGGGACCATCTCCAAATTTTGCTCCAAAACCAACTTTTTTTAGTAGGATTAAATCAACTAAAATTGACAAATTCCACAAAAATGAATCTTTACAGAAGTGTGTGATGTCAATGAACTTGTAATGGATTGGTTTCTTTGGTACCAACAAAAACAATCCATTGCAAGATTGTTGACTCAGTATTCTCCTCTGTATATATTAATTGTGAGACTTTCCCTAAAAAACCAATTACTTGCAAGATTGTTGATTCAGTGCTCTCTCTCCTACAAGCATTATTTTCACTTACTGTCACATATTTGTTATGTTTACTGGTTTGAAAACTTTATTTATTTATACTTTTGTAAGTTTTGAGTTTCAAGCCTGATTAAAACTGTCTGACATCACCTCTGGAGAAGTGTTTTTTTAGTATAATAGTTGTCACCTTCAAAGCTGAAAGCTATACTAGAAAACAATTCTCCATGGTAATGTCCAACAAGTGTATTCAGGCATGAATTTATTGAATGCATTTTGCTTCACAAATGAGTTATCAAACAATGTACAAATTTCATTTTTCTAGTGATTACATGTCCATCTGTTCGAAAGATTGATAATGTTAATATCAACCCTGTAAAATGTTTAAGCTCTACAACAAATTATAATAATGCATGTGCTTACTCTTGCAAATCTGGTTTTAAATTCGTTTCTGGTGATCAGAAGAGGATTTGTTTAGATGATGGAACATGGAGTGGTGTAGAATTGATATGTAAAGGTATAATTACTTTGTAATGTATTAGAAATATTATTTGAGATGAATTTTCAAAGAAGAGTACAGAATTAATTATCTAGTGTTCGAAAAGAGAGGATAATAATCACTGTGAAGAAGTGATTTTTAGCCCATCAAATGAACTTTGAATGAGCTATTACTGTCACTTTGCAGTGGTGACGTTCTGCTTTTCTTTTTAGACCATGTTGAAGTGTACCATTTTGAAATTTGGTTCCAGCAATTGAGGCGATATTTCATAAGGACTCGCCAAAATTTTCGTCCACTCGGGATTGAGTATCAGGTGAAAATGATACCAATTAGGTGAAAAGGCGTGGTACCATCCTGAACTTTGGTATCGCCATTCTAGGCAATATTACGAAACCTCTGGCCAAATCTTTTTCAATTACATCAACTAGGGACTTGTTTTTTTTCTCAAATTGATGGAAAATGTTATCTTCCCAAAAATCCTAGCTAGCACCCTGACTATGTACTACACTATACAATATACTATAGCTATACTATACTTTGCACTATATTGTATACATATATGCTATATACTATGTATACAATATACACAGATATAACTTTTACTCTGTTTGGCGGGCTACTCTCAATACCATACCTTTGACTAAGCATAGCTAGCTACAGGTTACAAAGCCGGAAGCTATGCTCAAACATCCTTCTTCACAGTGATTATTTATTCTTATTTCAACCACTGATATTATTTATTTTCAGATAAAACTCCACCCAGTATCACCTGCCCTGAAGGTATCATTGCTGAAAGTGAGGCAGGTCTTGGTTTCAAAGAGATTAGTTATGCGCAACCAATAGTAAGAGATAACTCAATTACTGGTCGTGATGACATTACTATCCATCAATATCCTGTTCATATTCAATCACCATATGAATTCCCTATTGGTGTGACATTTATAAATTTCACAGCTACAGATACTGCTGGGAATTCTGATTCTTGTATTTATAGAGTGCAGGTTGTAGGTATATTCTTTTAATTTAATTTTATATCTTTTTCACATATTATATACATTTCTTGATCAAATATTTTTGCTTGGATTTATCTTTGTTGTCATCTGCAAAAGTGTCAACATGGTTGGAATTAATTGCAGGGGTTAAAATAACTGCAGGTCATCACTTAGGAAAGATTTTCTAGAATATTTTTGGCCAATTTGGCTGAAAATATTCTAAAAAGTCTCTCCATTATAGTAATGAACAGCATTCTTCATTTAAAAGAGATTAATCAATCGCAAGATCATTGATTCAGTATTCTTACAGTTTGAGGTAGAAAATGTGCAGCAAAAACCAAATGAAGACAGTTCATTGGTAGAAATCGACGTCACACCAATGGAAAGTCTTCTTTTGGCTTTCATGCCTCAGGGAACTCAACCTTTAATATGAGCATGTAATCTATTATGATAAGTAACATTACTTTAAATTATATAAAATTTTGCGGGTAAATTTTGCAGGGGCATAATTTCATGGACACCTAATTCTAATTTTGTATTTCGTGTGGATTTAATTTTGCGGATGGTCAAAATAATAGATTTTGTAGGTATTAAATTTCACATAATGGCCCAAAGACTACTTAGCTTATAAGACCGCTATATTTAATACCTGCAAAATTTTATACCATAAAAGTATTTTGTATCTACTTCTGATTTATACATGCTGCACGAAAAGGACAAGATATTAGTCTGTCAGAAATTGGCTTATCATTTTTTTTTTGCTCTTAAGGGTTCACACACATATTTTGTTTATACAGTATAAAAGTTTTGGATAATTATACGAATTATGTATGCAATGAATCAGATATAAACTGAAATAAGTATTGTCTGACATCATAAACTTGCTCAAAGTCTGCAGTAAAGACACTAGAACAATGTCATTTGATGTTTTTCTACCGTCTTTACTGTGGACTTTGAACAAGTTTTTGCTCACGTGGGTTGTTTAATAAAATTTGTAATACTAAAAACTCCTGTGCTTACAAATATTAAAAGTCAAATATTCAAAATTAATGCAATGTTCAAACATGAAACAGCAGTACTTCCAGGGACATGGCTCAAAGATTTCATCTGAGTGTGGTATTGAACCGGGAACCTCTGGATCATAAATGCCACCGCTTAGCCACTGAGCCACTATTATGCTTTCTGCATTGAATAAAGAAAAAGTAAAACCTAAGGCATTGTTCCTTGTTAAACAACTGTGTTTTCATTTGAATTAACTACTACTTTGTTTTACTCTCTAGATAAAGAGCCACCAAGGTTCAGAAATTGTCCAGGTGATTTTTCAACTGCGACACCAAGTGCAACAGCCACAAGTAAAACTGTTCAATGGGAAGCTATAACATATTCTGATAACTCTGGTTCTGTGAAGTTGAAACATTCTTCACATAATAATCCATCATCATTTCCAATTGGTCCGCCAAACAGAATAACATATACTATAGTAGACTCTTCAGATAATTCAGCTACTTGTGAATTCTTCGTCAAAGTTGAACGTAAGTTCCTGCAAACTTTTTCTACCATTATCTTTTAAGCCTTACCAAACAACATTCCATATTTTTTCCATATTTTTTATTTCAAATGCTGACCATGTTCCGACAGATTTCTGTAAAACATTATCACCATGTGGATAAATGAACTAAACATCCCTCTAAGTTATTATGCTTTACAATATAGTAGGGCAAGAGTGCTGATTCTCCAGCCATCATCAGAGTTCAAATCTGATAATGATTTTTTTTGTTTTTTTAGCTAAGACTTGTCCTCCAAGAGAACCACCTATCAATGGAGCTGTTAACAAATGTTCGTTTGTTTCGGGATTTGGACATTATTGTATTGCTTTTTGTCAAAAACCTTACACATTTGATGGACCAGTAGCTCATGCATATGTTTGCACTCTTGCAGGAACATGGATGGCTTTGCCAAGTAGAGCACCACCTATGTGGCCGGATTGTACAGGTAAAACTTTTAGTTTCAATTGTTTTTACCTTTCATTTTCCGATTCAGTATGATTCACCATCTTCACTAGATTCTAGGGGAAAGAGTGCAGAGGAATACATTTGGGTGTTAGAGAAATGATCAGTTTTCGAAATAAGAGCAAGTAATCACTGTGGAAGAGCGATTTTTGAGCATCTTTTCAGACAGGAAATTTGTATTTTCAGTACTATGGATCAAAAAGGCATATCCTGAAATTTGATATTGGCATTATAGGCAATATTACTTGACCCTCAACCCTTAATCAATTTTGTTGACTCAGGTTCAGGTATCGTTAAAAAATGTATTTTTTCAAAGCTAGAAATTTTTGAAAATTTGAAGATTTGACTATATTCACCCAAATTTTGAGACTTATATATAGCTTTTTCCTATATATTAGGTTATAAAATTTATTTAGTATAGTATACATAATGCTGTGATGTATGTTTGTCTAGTAAACATAATACTAGGATTTTAATTACACTCAGTTTGGCAGGCTACTTTTGATACCACACCTTTGATTACTTAGTGCCAACATTTAGTGAATCGGAGAAACATTTTGTGAAGATAATTTTAATGATTGGACTTTCAAGTTATGGTGCTATATGATATCATATTATCTCAAATGTCCACTCATATTTATAAACACTTTTTTAAAAACTGCAGATTGAAAGTTTTGTTCCTGCATCTTTAGGTAGCCTTTACATGGCCCCTAATCAAGTTTCACCCTAAACAATCTTGCATTTGATTGGTTTCTTTGGTACAAGTTTTTGTACACTGAAGTAGTGTTAATTAATTAAGATTGTTGATTTGGACTAGGTGAAAAAATTCAAAAGAAGACATTTTCATTGGTAGAAATTAACATCACACGACATGATGTCAATTTCTACCAATGGAATGTTTTCTTTTAGCTTTCGCACAAAATTCACCTTTATCTCATCTCAAACTTCTGTGATTTTTTTTTCAATAAGTCATGTTAATACCATCATCACTTTTATTACAGTTAAGCAACGCCAAGAGGGCATGGGACAAAACATGAAATTTTACTATTATGCTGGGAACTGTCATGAAAGTATAGCAGCAAGAAAACAAATTGCTGACAACTTTGTTGCTATAATGAGCAATGTTTTGAGGCATCAAGGTGGATGTTCAAATCCAGCAAATGCTCGTGTTTGTAAAGCAGAAAATGTTCAAATTAGATGTGGCAAAATCCAACCGATTAGTGGAAGAAAACGACGAAGCACTAGAGTAAGGACAATGGTCGAAATAAGAGTAAATAACAACTGTGGAGGAGAGAATTTTTACTCCTCCACAGTGATTATGTGCTCTTATTTTGATCGCTGTAAGGAATATATTCCAATCTTTAAAATACACAAATAATCACTGTGGGTGAGGTTTCATAGCTCAATGCTATGCTCAAAATCACTCATCTACAGTTGATATTTGTTCTTAATTCAATCGCTGGAAATTAAAACCTAAAGTTATATGAACATCATTTCAAACGGCTATATTTCAAACTTTACAGATACGTAAATATTCTAATTATTGTAAATGACCATCTTAATCCCCTGGGTGTACCTTCTGGTTATGCATTTTTGAAAATTTACCAATTTGGATTGATTATCCTATGTATTTTATATAAATTATATTAGCTTAACCCTGGGTGTTTAAACGAGAAGGGCATTTAATTGGGAGAGGTGTAAATAAATTATTTTGAATTATACCTTGGGCGTTTGAATGGGAAAGGCATTAAACCAGAAGTGGATATTTATGGTACCATAACATTTTTAATTTCTGTAAAAAAAATAATTGTAATGAACTTGCAAGATCCAGAGAATAATAAAAGGGACACAATCTGATTTATTTTTGGATTTTAATGATTGATGATAACAAGTTGGAGGGTTTTATTACCTTGAGAGTCTAAACGTATTGGGAAGTATAATCACCATGTCTAAAGAAAAAGTTTTTAACCAATCAATGTTGACTAACAGATTAAATTTTATATATTTTGTCATTTCGTAGATCTGATTTATATTGGGCTACATTTCGAGAGCTACTTCTCTCATCATCGGCCAATGAACAAAATAAAAGTTTTAACATATACGCACAACTTCTTAACTGCTTTTGGAAATACATATATGTTGGAACCTCTCTTCTGTTCATTGCCCAATAATAAGATAAGTATACTTTGAAGGAAGAAACTTATGCATGGAAAATAAATTACGAAATATTTGGAATAAACTTGCATGAATAGATAATTTCTTAATATTTTGCGGGATTAAACATTTGTGAATTGAGGAACTAAGAATTTTTTCAAGGACACAAACTTCCGAGAATTTTTGGAACTTGCAAAATTTGCGAAAGTTTCTTCTCACAAAAGTTTCTTCCCTTGAAGAAAGTTTTACAAAAAAATCTGAAAGTGATCAGGTAACTTCCAAGTTTAAGGGCAATGGTTTCCAGCAAACAAAATAAAATAATAACTGTGAAGGAGGTATTTTGAGTACGTAAATTCGGTTTTGTAGCTTGAAGCTCTGCTCAAAAGTCACTCCTCCACAGTGATTATTTGCTCTTCAACCGCTGGGTTGTCAATAATGAAGATTGCGTATATTATTATTGTTAGGCAAATTTAATGGAAATTGATGTTAACATTGAAGTTATATCAAAAGAAGATAAGCAAGTACAAGAGGGTGCTGTGAAAGCTATATCAAATAACTTAAAGAATATTAAACAGCAATCATCAAGTGAAGCAGAGAAGTTGAAAGTAATTTATATGAATGGTGATACTATGATATTGAATGTAGTGGAAGAAGTAGGCGATGTAACTGGTGTTTGCTTGGATGGGATGGTGTTTAATACAATTCAAAATTTAGATGCTAAAGCAGAACAAACATGCGGTAAGGAACCATATTTTTGATAGATTCCAGTGTTTGAAATAATCACTGTGGAGAAGTAATTTTTGGCAATTGCTTGAAGCTAGAAAGCCTGAAACAATGCTTAAAATCCCCTCCTTCACAGTGATTATGTGCTCTTATTTTGAACACTGGATTCAGGAAAACTAAATTTTACCAATTTTAAAAATTATTAAATTACACAGAAGGGTTTTTCAAGCCTGAATATAACTGCTGGACATCACCTGTGAAGAATTGTTTTTTGAGTATAGTGTTCAGCAAGCTGAAAACTATACTCAAAAAACACTTCCCCACAGGTGATGTCAGGCAGTTATTTTCAGCCTTGTTTTCTCTTTTCAACAGATTTGTTTTTTGCTTCAAGGAAACTAATCCATTGGAAACTTGCTGACTCAGCATTCTCTGTAACTCTTATTTTTGATGGTTTCAAGTAAGTTAAGAATCTTGCAATCAGAGAAGATTTATTAAATAGTGGGCAAAAACTTGTTCAAAGTCTGCGGTAAAGATGCTAGACTAACATCAAAAACGTTGTTCTAGTATCTTTACTGCTGACTTTGAACAAGTTTTTGCTGATGTATAAAGGTTGATTTCTACTAAGCGAAACATTTGCTGCGAAAGCCAAAAGAAAACATTCGGAATGTATTATTTTGGCTTTCGCAGCGTGTTTTTCGTGAAGTGAAAATCAAATATAAATAAGTTAGGCAGACATTATATATTGTTACCTAAATCTAAAGATGTAAATATTTCTTTGTAGTCAGTTGTATTGGTGGCCAATACTTTGATACAGTTTCAAGAACGTGCAAAAGATGTCCAAAGGGAACATATACTGAAACTCCTGGTCGTATTGGATGTACACCTTGTCCAAAAGGTCAAACAACAAAGTCCAGTGGAACATCGAATTCGACGTACTGCAAAGGTACGTTGTTCTCTTGAGATTATACTCTGTTGTGAATAACAACAGAATATTTAGCATTATTTAAAAATTGTGATTCTGACAATTCAAGTAAATCAACAAGAACAGATAATAAAATCTGGAAAAGTGTTAATGCGAATAAAAAATTCTGTATTTTATTCCTCATCATAAGCTCATCCAATATTTCCATTTGAAGAAGGAATGTTGTTTTGTCATTCCATGCGCTGTTATTCTCAATAGTTTATATGATCATTATTATTTATTTAGCTCCATGTTTACCGGGAATGTATTCACCAACAGGTTTAGAAAACTGTATGGCATGCAAAAAGGGAACATATTCATCAAAAGCATATGCAACTAGCTGTGTATCATGCCCTGGATCTACTACAACATTGGTAGAAAGCGCAACTAACTTGCAACAATGTGGAAGTATAAATTTTAGATTTTAATGGCTCTTGGTTTTAGTGAGAATTCCTGTTTGTGCAAGAGATACTTAATGGTTATATATCTTTATATTCTTATGTCAAATGTCAAATAGCTAATGAGTTTTCTTGAAATTTAGCAGACTAAGTGAACTGCTGCTGTAAAAAACAAAAATTCAAAAGGAACGAAAACATTGAGATCAAGTGTTTGTGTTTAGTGCAGTGTTTGAAATAAGAGCGTATAATCACTGTGGAGGAGGTACTTTTGAGAAATTCTTCAGACTTTTTAGCCTTAGACTATGCTCAAAAATCATTCCTCCACATTGATTGTTATTGCTCTTATTTCAAACACTTTAGTGGTATGTCCACGAGGTACATATTCAAGGACAGGTGTTGAACCATGTATACCTTGTGCCATTGGTTATTATCAAGCTGCTGGAGGTAGTACACAATGTTTACAATGTCCTGGAACGTTATCAACACATTCGGTTGGAACATTACAAGCATCAGAATGCAAAGGTTTGATATTGTCAGAAATTGAAATAAACATAAATACTGGCCTGAATATAACTACCAGATATCATCTAGGGAGGAGTGTATTTTGTTCTGCTTTAAAGCAGAAAGTATGCTCAAACACGCTCCTCCACAGGTAATGTCTTTACAGTTATATCCAGGCTTGAAATATGAGGAGGATTACAATAACTGCAAACTTTTAAAATAATTGCTTTTTTTATGATGAAACTAATCAGTTGCAAGATATTAAACTTAAGGCTGATTTCCACTAGCCATAGAAGTTCATGTGAATGCCAAAAGAAGACATTCCATTGGTAGAAATTGACGTCATGTTCAATGAAACCAATCCATTTCAAGATTGTTGAGTGTAACTTCAAATGGAAATCCACATTTAGAATCTCTCTCCTTGAACAATATTTCTGTTTATTTCAATGCCTGATTACGAACACTTTTTATTACAAGAATTATAACAACCTTTGTTTCTGTCAAAGAAAAACCTTGAACTTGTATTGACCACTGTATTTCAAAAGAACTCATTCAAAATCATGATTCATTTTACGTTTCATAATTTATACATTCAAAATAACTGTCGGACATCACCTGTGGATGAGTGTTTTTTGGGTACAGTTTTCAGCTTTACTGCTGGAAATTGTACTTAAAACACTCATCCATAGGTGATGTTCAACAGTTATTTTGAGGCTTGTAACTTAACATTGTTTTTTTGAAGCCATGTGAAAAGGTTAATTCAGAAATTAATAAGTTTTCAACACAGGATGCTAGTGCTCTTTGAAAAGTTCTTTAGGTGAAGTTAACCAGATTAAAGGCCGAATTCTGTTAGGCAAAATTTTAGCCTAGTGGCAATCCAATATATTCCTTGTAACTATGCTGAACACTATTTTGAATTTTGTTTTATGTGAGCATGGCTTCCCTTTTCATTTTGGTTTAAGTAATGTATGTAATGTTGACCATAAAGCAATTTTTTTATAGCAATTGACAACTGTGTATCAAATCCATGTCAAAATGGTGGTATTTGTGAAAATGGGTTTAATGGCTTTTCTTGCAGTTGTAAGAGTGGATATTCTGGAAAAACATGTCAAGAAGAAAAGAACGAATGTTCTGAAAATCCATGTTATGGAGACGCACTATGTGTTGATAAAGTAAGTCTAGTCAATTCATGCAAGCCTCAAATTAACTGTTAGGCATCACCTGTGGAGGAGCTTTTTTTTAGTACTGTTTTCAGCTGCAAAGCATTATGCTTTCCATGTGTAATAAAAAGTTTCAGAGGGGTTATTTTATGTTTTATATATATTACTGGTCGTCACTGTGGAGAGATTAAATTTGCTGAAAATATTCTGAAAAATCTTCTCGGTAGTAATGACCAGTCGTTATTTTGACCCATAATCAATGACAAGTGACATAATGAAATAAATATATCTCATGATACTAAATAATTAATATAAGGTAATATACCTACTTTAAAAGTGTATGGCGCAGATTTAATATTCAATCCACAATAATAATATTTACAGCGGAGTGCGGTGTCAGTGATCTTGAAATTGATTGTTTTATATGTACTGGAGAAATCAATCCATTGCAAGCATTATCATACAATGAAGTGTTAAGTCAATGAGCTTGCAATTGATTGGTTTCTTTGGTACACTTCCCCTGAGAACAAGGTTAACTGAAGAAAGTATTTGTATTCACCAGGTTGGTAGTTTTATGTGTGTTTGTCCAGTTAACTTCCATGGAAGATTTTGCAATGAAAAGAAGAGCAGCTGTGAACACTCTACTTGTCAAAATGGTGGTAGCTGTTTGGATACACCTAAGGGAATATCATGTAGTTGTAAAGCTGGTTGGCAAGGAAAGTTCTGTGAACGAATAATTGATGTAAGTACTAATCTATAAATTATTTCATTTATCTATGTACTGCATGGTTAAATATTGCGGGTAAAATATTTTGTAACCTCAGAACCATAAATGAAGTTTGTGTGTAAATTTTGTGAGTCGATAAAAGAATGATATTTAGAGTAGGAATCTGGCAATGATAGTGACAAACATAAGAATTCTGTACGTAAAGTTAAATAGTTATCTTAAAATAGTTATAATAATGATGAAACTAGTGTGTGAAATAAGAGCAAATATGCACTGTGAGTGAGTGATTTTTGAGCATTGCTTCAGACTATAAAGCCTAAAGCTACGTTCAAAAATCACTCACCCCCAGAGATTATTTTTACTCTTATTTTGAACGCTGTGAAGCGATATTTTATAAGTGCTTTAGTAGGACACCATTATAGCAATTGTAACATTCTAGTGTATTCCCTTCTTTATTTATCTTATTTAATGGTATTCATAATTATCCGCATTAAAGAAATACGTTGGACACAGTTCTTTAATAACAAATACTCTGCTTCAAAGAGCCTATTATTAAATTAGTAAGGATAAATGACCATAAACTTGGATTTACGCCATAAATATTTATAAGCCGTGTTAATTCAATCATAAAATAGTATCTGCAGCAATATTGGATGACTTCTTCTTACATCAATTTAAAGATCGTAACCTTACTGTTGTTTCCAAAATATACTTGAAAAGTTTGTTCAACCTAATATGAAACAAATGCTTTCAATGTAGTGTTTTATACCATATCAAAGTTATGCCTACCTTCTTCATTTAGGAATGTTCTTCATCACCATGCCTTAACGGTGCCACTTGTTTGGATTCTTATCGTGGTTTTAGCTGTGTATGTAAACCTGGTTATACTGGACCAAATTGTGGTGAAAATATTGATGATTGTGAGCAAAATAGTTTATGTTTGAATGGAGGGTCCTGTATTGATGGAATCCAAGATTTCTCTTGTTCATGTATGCCTGGTTATGCAGGAGCTAGATGTCAAGTAAATGTTGATGAATGTGCTTCTAATCCTTGCAGAAATGGTGGTCTGTGCGTTGATGGAGTTAATGGATATAAATGTAAATGCGCTCCTTCATTTTATGGATTGACTTGTAATCAACGTAAGTTTATCCATTCTTCTTTGATTTCCTAGTTTTATATTTTTCATGGATTAACGTAAAATTATTTTTTATTCTATGTGCCCATCGTGAAATGTAGTATCTATAATTCAACCTTAGGAACTATTATAAAATATTTAACTTTGTGTCACCACTGCGTGAGATACATGTGAATTATGTATAATTCGAACACTACTTAATTCGAATTTATTTTCAAACTCTTATAAATTCATCTCTTTTTAAATTCAACCATTTTCTCATTCAAACTATTTTTGAAGTCCCCAAGCATTCGTGTGTTAGAGGTTTATTTGGTACCAAAGTGATTTATTTCAGCCTTTGTATTAAAAATTTGCCTGCATATTTTATTGTATTACACATTGATGTAGTATTCCACATAAACTTTCGAGCCGGAATATAACTGTTGGATATCACTTGTAGAGGAGTGATTTTTGAGTATAGTGTTCAGCTAAACACTCCTCCACTGGTGATGTCCAGTAGTTATATTCAGGCTTGTCTTCTACTCTTTGTAGGTCGAACCAATGATAACTTTGATTTGAAATTTGAGAAAGATGTACAGGGATATGCAGAAGCAACATTCCATAAAGATCTCTCTGAATTGACTGTTGCATTCTGGCTTAATGCTGCCACAGATGATGTTGAATCTGGAACTGTAATGTCATATGCTGTTGAAGAAGATCGTATGTTTTATATAGATTTCTTACTGGCATATTTAAATATAGTGAATAAATTGTGTTAAACGTTCTTAACCCCATTTGCAAATGTTTTGTTTTTAATTGTTGCCATTGATTTATTGAATTGTGACTTTTTAGTGTAAATTTTGGAATTTAGAGATTTTTTTTGTACAAGATTTGGTGCTTTATACAAAGACGAAAATTATATGACTGTCTTGTCGATTAAGAACACTATGGTCGACTACTAACAGCAAACAGAATAGAAATATATTTTCTTGAATCTGAGAAAGGGAAGTTAATGCATTGTAACAAGTTCTACTTTGAGCAATGAACGCCATGATCTGCACAATCAAAAAAACTCCTCCTATTGTCGAATCTTGAAAATATTTGTTGGACATGTGGAGGAGTGTTTTAGAGTACAGATGATGTCCATAACTTATTTTCAGTCTTGTCAAAATATTATAAGAAACTTTAGGCTGACTCCACTTGACAAAAAGTTTTATGCGAAAGCCAAAAGTAGACATTCCATTGGTAGAAGTGACATCAATTTCTACCAATGAAATGTCTTCTTTTAACTTTTGCATGAAATATTTTAGTGGAAATCTACCTTTTAAACCTCTCTTTCTTGTTTCAGGTGGTACAATGGATAATGCTTTGGCACTGCGTGATGTTAATCATATGTTACTTGTTGTTTTGGGCGAAGAAGTGGAAACAAATGTAACTGCAACTGATGACGGATGGCATCATATTGCCGTAACATGGTCTGGTAAATCAGGAAAATATGCTGCATACCTAAATGGTTTGAAGATATCTCAAGGATCTAATCTCCAAAAAGGAAAGGTGAAATCGGATTTTGTTTTTCTGTTGAAGAATTAAAACTGTTTTTCTTGTGATTCTTCCAGACTTGTATAGATAAGATATGGATAGGTATATTTCTTGTCAAGTATCATCTCCAATTGACTTTGTTATGAATTTAGGTTAGATAGTTTTAACTCAGTTTGTACAGTGGTAGAGTATTGTTTCCTTATAGAATTAGTTCCACTGCTTCATTTGGTAGACTCCAATTCCAGATAAGATCTCCAATAAACATTCACCCCTTCTAATATCTGGAATAAACAACTTTCTAAATAACTAAAATAATGTTAAAATAATAACTTTTGTTTAAATTTAGTTCATTCCATCTGATGGAGTGTTTATCTTGGGACAAGAACAAGACGAAGTTGGCAGGAATTTCAGTGCTTCAGAGGCATTGAGTGGTTCTATTAGTCAGTTTAATATGTGGAGTTACGTTCTACCGGATAGTGAGATCAGTGCTTTATCATCACACAGATGTGATCATGTAGCAGGAAATGTAATAGCTTGGGTTGATTTTTATAACAAAACATCTGATGAAGTGAAACGAAATGTTGACTTTTGTAAAGGTAAATAATTGCTATTGAATTTAGTTACATCCGAGTGGACAAAAACTCACTTTTCATTCCAAATTATGTTTCAATTGCCCGTTCTTTCTCAACATTACTAAATCGTGTTGTAAGTTCCATGAAACTAGCTTCTTTCCTCGTACCGCAAAGCTATGGAACTCTTTGTCCCATGATTCATTTCCCTCTTCATACAATCTGAATGCAATGTAAATAAATCTCTAAACTCATTGATGTTGCAGATAGAATATTTTGAATAAATGAAATTAAATTTTAGACTCTATATATTTTTATACCAAATTTCTACTTCTATGTATTTTGAATCTCTTTTATCTTTTCTCCTTATGTAACTGTTTGCAATCCAGTAGCCTTGCTTTGGGTGACCAACAAAAAAAATAATAAAAAAATGGTTGAAATAAGAGCAGAATAATCACTGCTTGAATCTATGCTCAAAAATTGCTCCTCCACGCTGATTATCTCTCTCTCCATTTGTTGTTTTGGAATTATTTTGCCCACTACTTATACATAATAACAAACACAACATGATAACAGAATTTTCATAAAATCTCAATGTCTATATCAATATCTATTATTTTTTTTAGTATCAAACTCAAGATTCAGTTCCTGGACTGGGAATCAATCACCTTGTTCTGGACATGCTATCAGTGCACAATGTATCACCTCAGATAATAAAAATATAAAAGACATGAATCTCATTGGTGCTACATGCACATCCAATGGTGGATTCTATTGTAGTAATAGTGAACAAAAACAATACGATTCAACAAATAAACAACTATGTCCTTCAGTGAAAGTCCGATATGAATGTCCATACTCAGGCAGTATGTATTATTTTGTTGCCTGATTGTTGGTTTCTCCATCCAATCATTTACCCAGTGGAACAAAACTCAAAGTCAGCAGTAAAGACACTAGAACTATGTTTAAAACGTTGTTCTTAGCGTCTTTGAACAAGTTTTTGCCCACTGTGTACATGTCTATTGACATAACCTCTTTAACAAAAAAAGAGGCATGTATTGACTACTCACAGAAGCATGTCCTTGCAAAGCAATAAGGAATGACTGTGAATTAAGCCCAAATCACTTGGGTTTCTAGAAAAATTTTACCACTGCACTGTGGTAATACCCCCTAAAGTTTTTAATAACATTTTTTAACTAACTCTAGGGATTTAAAACTTTTCATATAATTTCTATTTCTAAATTTCCAACTTATACCTATGAAGAAGTTGAGATAAAGGCTATATTCTGAAACCACCTAGAACAAAATCTATATTATTAAATTGCATTTTGATTCTTTGAATATGGGTATGAAATAACTTAAGTTGCCTTTGGAATTGGAACATGAAACTTTGTGCGATTTCTACTTGTGGTTATGGAAATCATTTGGTGAATTTTTGTCACATGACCATTCCGTATTCCCCAATTTCCCCAATTTTTCAAATTTTGTGGTTTTATTTGTGTTTTTTGGGATATTTGCCCCTCTTTCTGTTCATATTTTATAAAACCCGTAAAGTATGTTAAGAAGGCACTGATTAACTCACAATTCCTGAAAACAGAACCGAAAAATGTGGTCTAGAACATTTTTAATCGCATTTTATATGTCAAAATTTAATGAAAATAAGCATTTTCTTGGGTTAGTTCTTTCAAAAATGAAAATGTGAATTTGGATCATTGACTCATATCGTTTGAATTATATAGTCCATATAGTTCCGATTTTTCTTTCTAAAAAAATCGGATTTTTTTTACTACTGTACATCATCTGTGGAGGAGATAGAAAGCTGAAAATTGCAGGTGATGTCTGAGAGTTATTTGAGACTTGTGTATAGTTAGTTTTGGTAATTCTTGATACAGGAATATAAAAGTTTCGGAACTATGTATGTAAAAACACAAACTTGAAAAAGTTCTCATTCTATTTGGAACTTTATGATCCATTTGTAACCAGTTGTAACAATATTTCCTTTCTTGTCTTTGGCTGATAAGGATGTATGCTCAAGCCTGAATATAACTGCTAGACATCACCTGTGGATGAGTTATTTTTTGAGTATACCTTTCTGCTTTGAAGCTGAAAACTATGATAAAAGATTACTCCTCCACTGACAGTTATATTCAGGTTTAATGCTTTATATGGATAAGTTATTTTATAGAAAGAATTATGAACTCACGACAGCATTCCTTTGTGGAGGAGCATCTTTGGAGACTAATTTGCAGCCTACCTATTTCTTGAAAAGGTTTCCTATTTATTTCTATATTCCTCTTCAGATATGGATTGTGCATCGAATCGATGTAATGGTAATGGTCAATGTATTGAAACTTTGGGCGGTTATGTTTGCCGTTGTAAAAATGGATATACCGGGAAGAATTGTAATCAAGGTATACAATATTTCAGTTGGAACCCACCTAGTAGGCAAGAACTTGTTCAAAGTATGCAGTAAAGATGCTAGAACTACTACTGCGACTTTGAACAAGTGATTGTTTATTTCTTATTTCGACCACAATGTTATACCATATTTCTACATGCATAAATCCATGCTCACTCACTCTTATTTGTAGTTAAGAGTGGTAAACCTTCTGTTTGCTATGGCTATCCCAAACTATGTTACTATGTCATATATATATATATGCATATACCCATACTGCCTCACTCTCTTTTGTAGCTTGAGAGTTATAAATCTTCTGTTTGCCATAGCTATCCTAAACTATGTTACTATACTATATAATTATCCCCATGTATAAACGCATACGCCTCACTCTCTTTTGTAGTTAATTTTTATAAATCTTCTGTTTGCTATAGCTATCTCAAACCATGTTACTATACCATAATTTCTTCATGCATTAACACAAGGTCATTCATTCTCTTTTGTTGTTAAGTGTTATAATCTTCTGTTTGCTAGAGCTATCTCCATGTTACCTTACCATATTTTTCCATGCATAAACGCAAATGCACTCACTCCTTTTTGTTGTTAATAGTTCTAAATTGTTCTGTTTGCCATAGTTATCACAAAGTATATTACTATACCATATTCCTCCATGCAGAAAAATGCATACACACTCACACTCTTTTGTAGTTAATAGTTGTGTAAATCTTCTGTTTACCATAGCTATCCAATGTTCACCAATCAACACCTTTGCAAATGGTTACGTTTCTATATCTGGTAGTATGTACTCTTTCCATTGTAATAATGGATACCAATTATCTGGTTCAAGTAAACTGACATGTGTTGCCGGTAAACTGAATCAAAAGTTACCTCATTGTGTTGGTATGTATTTTATTCCATTGACAGTTTATTTCTGGCTTTAGGTAGCATCAATTATTTTCTTGAATAAATTATTTTTGATATTATGTCAGCAAGCTTAGAATTGATCTGTTCCTTTGATACGAATCACTCTTGGATGATACAAGCTTTAAACTAACAGTTGGACATCACCTGTGAAGGGAGAGTTTTTAAGTACAGCTTTGCAGCTGAAAACCGTATTAAAAAACACTTCCGCAGGTGATATCCAACTGTTATTTTGAGGCTTGATGATATTAAAATGTTTCTTATTAGATGTGAATGAATGCTTAACAAAGGGAACTTGTCAACATAAATGTGTCAATACTGAAGGATCATATAAATGCGAATGTAATAAAGGATTTAAAAAAGCTGGAACAGTTTGCCTGGGTGAGATATATTTTTACAATTCTTCTCTTGCTGATATACTATAGATTGCATGTAGAAAGTGTCAACGGAACATCCCAGATTCAATTCCCAGTAAATGTGCTGTGGTTGACTTAGCCTTCCATCCATAGGTGATTGGTAAAATGAAAATAAAATGCTGGGGTAAGAGGTTAACTTGGTCTGAGAAAGGAGTGGTTTCTTTTTTACTTTGGTAGCATTAGCAGAAGAAAGAGTTTCATCTTTGGGTCTTATTTTCTGACTGTGGTCGACTAACTTACAATCTTACTTACTTAAGGGAAGAATTGTTTCACAAAAAATATTGTCCCTAAGGTAAGTAGATAAAAAGAAAAATTGCAATTGCAGGTCTCTGAATTCACGTCGGCATTCCCTTGTGGAGGGGCATCTTTGGAGACTAATTTGCAGCCTGCAATTGATTATAACTTAATTATTTATTGGTAAATATTACAGATGTAAATGAATGTTCACAAAATAATGGTAATTGTCAGGATGCTTGTTCCAATTCATATGGTACATATTCTTGCAAATGTCGTACAAATTACAGAATATCATCTGATCTTAGATCCTGTGAAGGTAATACCAGAGCATAAAATAACTGCTGATCATTACTGTGGAGGAGAGATGTTTCAGAATACTTTCAGCCACTTTGGCTAAAATTATTATAGAAAATCTTCTCCACAGTGGTGACTAGCAGTTATTTTAACCTCTGTAATACTAGAGTTATATTAAACTTATTTATCAAACTCGACAGATATGAGTCCAATCTTGACTTTGTCAATTAAGAAAGAAACAATCCCGAAAAGAAGCAAAAAATAAAAATCACACCAAGATCAGATTTCTTCGTAAATTTCTTCACCTTTTTACCTAAAAATAATCAACTTTAAAGGTACAAAATCACCCTGAGATGTTTTTTTAAAATTTTCCCTTCTGTACTCTAGATGAAAGTTCATATTGTTACTAACATATTCTGAAGATTTGACTCCATAAAAATGAATATTAGTGGAGATATAAATTGATTCGTAGGAAATTATGTATTAAGGGTCTGATGAAATCCCACCTGATGTTAGTACAGTGAATGCAATTGTACAAGCATAAAATATTTTCACTAAACAAAAACAGCAAGACTAATCTTGGAAAAACACCAAATCAAGAATTAGTATTCCCATGTTGTTTCAACCTTTCAATAAGCAGCGACATAAAAAGTTGAAAGGATTTCCTTTATTTTCTTAAAGCATCCATTTAATGTAAAGCTAGTAGAGAATGACACAGGCAGTCTTTACGTGGACCCTTAAATGAGTTTCACCCTAAACAGTCTTGCATTTACTTGGTTTCTTCGTACAAAGAAACCAATCAAATGCAAGATTGTTTAGGGTGAAACTCATTTAGGGGTCCATGTAAAGGCTACCATAGTGACCAAATTAAAAGTAAAGAAAGACTAGACAATAGAAGAATATATTTTGTTTTGAATGAATTATGTTTACTAAAAAAAAACTGTATTAATTTGTAATTCACAATGGGAATAACTATTATTAATAAAATAATTAACTTTACAACCTAACATGTAATAAAATGTGTATATTCCCTAATCACCTGTAATTCTATCTTAACATCCATCCATATTACACTTTTAAAAATGAAATTGAAGAAAATGGAGACTTTGATTCTTTAAAATTTCCTACAGTTATCTCAGATATATCTATAATTTATTTATTTTGTTTCTCCAAAAATAGAAGAAGCTCTCCCAAAATATATACAAAATGGATGCTAAAAAGAATTCATGGTCAAAGTTTGCATTATTATTATGAATGTAGTCAAAACCTCATAAAATTCAAATTCGTGAAAATGTTCTATAAAGTTTAATTTTTTGAAAAATACCTTTTTTGCCGAAGTAATACCTGATCCTGCATCAACAAAATCGAAAATAAATTGGCCAGTGGTCTTATAATATTTCCCTGAATGCAATGGCCAAATTTTAGAATATTGCCACATCTGTTCGATCCATGAGACAGGAAACACAATTTAGACCCTTTTTGCCCAAAACTTGGTCTCAAGTGGACAAAGTAAGTGAGTCCTTATGAAAGATCACTTCAAATGCTGGTAGCAAATTTCAAAATGGTAGCCCTTTGGGAACATGGTCATAAGAAAAGCGGGCTGCCATCATAAACTGATAGTAATAGCCCATCTAAACTCTGTTCCTGATGTCAAATCTAAAGATATTCGGACCATGTTTTTCACCAGAAATCAGCAAACTAATGACAAGGAAAACCCAATCGTGATAGATTGATTGAAAATGTTTATTTATTACACATAAAAAAAGTTTGAAAAATAACGCTTGCAAGTTTTTATTCCACTAAGAAAACATCTTTGCGAGCGTGCATAATAAAAACCTTTTTTTTTGCGGGTATTTATTTTCGCGAATGAGCAATTCCAGGATTTTTCCAGAATTCTTTCATTAGAAAATCTAAAGATTTTCCTGATGTCAAATCTAAAGACATTCGGGCCATGTTTTTCACCAGAAATCAGAAAACTAATGACAAGGAAAACCAAATCGTGTTAGATTGATTGAAAATATTTATTACACATCTTTGTGAAAGCGCACAATGAAAATTGTGGTTTTTTATGCAGGTGTTTATTTTCATGAATGAGCAATTCCATGATTTTTCATGGGTATTTATTTTTGCAAATGAGCAATTTTAAGATCTTTCGCGAGTATTTAATTTCGAAAACATTTTGCAGTTTCTTTGTGGATTTTGTACAAATCTGCATACTACATTAACAGAAGAAACTTTTGCGAAGAAAGATATTCGCAAAATATGTGGAATAAACTTTCATGAATAGATGATTTCCTAATATTTCGCGAGAAGGAACTTTCACGAGTTGAAGAAATAAATAAATTTTTTCAAGAAAACACTAACTGTCACGAATAAGTCACTTGTGCAAGAATTTAATTTAATTGATAAATTATTTAGAACTCTTAATCAATAAAATATTGCAAATGACTTATTCACGATTTTTCGAGAGAATTAACTTTCACGGATGGTTATTTTTTCAAATTTTCAAAAGTTTCTTCTCGCAAAAGTTTCTTCCAACAAAGTATTCTTCAACAAAAATGTAACTTTTAAGAACCTTTAAATACCCTACACAAAAATAAACTTTTTAAATCATATACGGTAACAATACGAGAATAGAGTTACAGTTTCCCTCTTTGGTCGAGATCTTCATCTTGTTTTGAGTCCAAAAGTAAACTGATGATAGATAGTTCTGATTGTGAGTGGGAGCATGAAACACTCACAAGGACTGCTTTTAATTTATTTAACGCGACTTCACTCTAGGTGTGTGTGTGAAAAGCAAATATATATAGCTAAGCAGTAATTACGTAAAAATGCAACCACACAACAATCCGGTGCACAATACAAAAACATAAATGTGTTTTGTGTTTTGAAACACTCCAAAAGTTGTTTGTTTCGCACAGCGTAGTGATCAGTTTGATCCGTTGATATAGAATGCCGAATCAAATGCACCCTTAATCTGGATTGTTCCAGGCTGGTATTGGGTTGTTCTGCTTGCTACTGGGTTGTTTCTGGTGGTTATTGGGTTATTCTGCTTGTTACTGGCTCGTTCTGCTTGTTCCTTGTTTTAATATCCACATATTATATCTCCAAAAATAGACGAGGAAGTTTCCTCAAAATACAAAATGGATGCCATATGAGATTCATGGCCAAAGTCTCATAGAAAATTTTTTTTTCAATAATGTTCTAAGTCAAAATGTATGTATGGTCAAATCCATATAAACGGAAAAAAATCAGAAAATTTTCCTGAGTTAACTAATTAACTTTTGGGAATAACTTTTGATTGAATAAAGCCTTATATGGAAATCAAAATATGTAAAAACAACTTCTAAGTCCAAATGTACTGTGGTCAAAGACTCATAGCAAAATTCAAAAATAAAATTAAGTCAACGACTTAATTATTCGGTATAACCTTTGATATGTCTTTATGGTAAGTGTGGTCAAAACCCCATGGATATCAAATGTTTGAAAATTTTATGTATTCACTTTTGAAAAAATCCCTGCTTTGCTAATACTCAACCCTAAGTCAACGAAATGGAAAACAATTTGGTCAGTGATCTCTTAATATTGCCTAGAATGCCAATAACAAATTTTAAGATGGTACAATGCCTTGGATCAATATTTTGCCCGAAACTCAGGACCAAGTGGACAAAATCAAAAAATGATTGTCGAGATCTCATAAAATTTCGCCTCACATGCTGGTACCAAATTTCAAAATGCACTTCAGGAACATAGTCTATTAAGAAAGGTGGGCTGCCACCATCATAAAGTGATAGCACTAGCCTATCCAATCTTTGCTTGGTGGGCTAAAAGCAAATGAATTATTCTATTATTGTTCTACTATTTTACTTGGAATTTAGCCTCAAATGTGGTTAATGATTTACATGGTTTAAAAAAGATGCTAAAAAAAAAGTTGATACGAAGAGCTTTTGTGCAATATGCAGAAATCTAATTACCAGTAAAAGTTACACAACAGCCATAACTATAACATTATAACTGATAAACGTTTTAATAAAAAAGAAAGAGTGAGAGAGAAAACAGGTGCAATAGCAGAGTGATATTTTATTCAATACAGGGTTGTCGCTCATAATAAGAGTGTGTTTGTTTTGGTCGTCAATCTCGTCCGTCCAAGTAATCCAAGTCATCTGGACAACAAAATGGACACTTGGGGTGTTTTGATGCATTTAAATTCATGTGGTATTTCACTGGGATATAGAGCGTCATTTCTTCCGTATTTAAGAATTTTGTGAGGTATTACTTGCAGCGTTGACGGTTTTCATTGACAAAATCCATATTGCGCATGAGTTTACGTTGGACGGTCAGAAGGGTCATTTGTTGTCATTGGGAAACCTTAACAAAGTTGGCGCTTTCGCAATCAGTAAACTATGGGTCGTATGTATTACCATACGAACGAGTATTTTATACATATTATAAGGCCTTGTCTAATCAGTAGTTGTGATAGGTTGTTTGTTGGGACCTCGTTGAGAAATCGAGGCATTTTGGACGATTTGTACAAGATATATTTCCGAAACAAATAAAAAGACCATAAGGACAAGGTTTGTTGGATCAGAAATCATCTAAATTGTCCTGACCCAGACCTGGACGACATAGATGACAACGGATTATCGTCCAAAGTCATCTAAAGTGTTGAAATAAATAAGAATTTCAGACAATATGGATGACTTGGATGAGATGGACAACAAAAACAAATACACCCTAAATAAAGTCTCATTCAACTCGTTGTGAAAGTTGTTGAATTTAAAGTTACTTACTTATTATTATTTTCTTTATACAAAGCTTTACTTGTTCAAAATTAGCTGTTTCACAAACTTCAGCCTCAAATGGGGAAACCATATTAAGTAAAACAATATGCTATTATAGAAATTCAGTATTCAAGCTATTTTATGCTGAAGAAAAGCCTACATTAAGAGCTTTCCTAAGAATTATTTCATGTGTCATCTAAAATACTATGAAGCTTTGTCTTACCCTCAATGACTGGAGAAAGGTCCACAGCAAGATACGGATATTGTACCCTTGACGTAGCAACTTAAGTAAGCGAAATGCTCTGAACAATCGGAAGAATGATGGGTCAATTGGAAAATCCTAAAATAATAATATGACATCATGCGTCATCATATTCGTCTCAAATTCCAGATAGACAAAAATTACAACAACCGTTTGAGCTGATAAAACACAAGTTATTGATACAGTAATACCATTCACATTTGATGAATAAATTCCCTGACAGTCAGGAATATTCGAAGAACCTATTGAGATAACAAGAAGGTTGGCATTGGTTGGACTATAGACATACTGAAGTCATTTCTCAAGTGAAAATATTGTTATCAAACACTTCTTGTTAAACCACGGAAACGTTTATTTAGTCATTTGTCTAGTTGCCGGGGTTGGTGGAGGGGGAAAGGTAGAGGTTGGGATTACTCGAAAATAGGCAGGACTTACCCAATTTGTTGCATGTTCACAAAGTGCATTTAACGTGAAACATGAATACACAGGGACACACAAATCCATTGGTTTAAAAACAGCTGTTCAATAACTTTTATAACTTTAACGTTTTTAATGTGTTTCTTAGTTTTTATGTTCTGTTAATGTTTACTGTTTTAGTTTACTGTTTAGACTCAAATATGATCTTTATAAGTTTCTTTGTAGTCACATTCACATATGTCCCTTTTTAGGCACATCAAAGTTTTTTTTTTTTCCTTCAGAAGGTCAATTTGATGCATTTGTAATGTACAAGTGATGAATTGTCTTCATTTATTTTGTAGTGTGTTTCCAAAATAAGGAAGTGACCATTCTTTTCAGAGACATGGTTTGCAAACCATCAAACTAGTTCGCAAAGCAAACCATTTTGTAAGTTTGGTTTGATTGAAAACTAAAATCAGTTTGCAAACCATCGCAACCTACCCCCTACCTGGTTTAAATTCAGTTTGTGCAAACTAGCCTTGCAAACGGTGTTGTTCTTTTCTGGTTTTAGTTTAAAAACATGAACCATTTATATTTATTTTGGTTTTTTGAAATTTTAATTTATTAATTAGCATTTTTTTTTTTTTTTTTTAGCGTTTTTGACCCGTAAAATAGAACCACTGTATGTTTTTGACTGAAATCATCTGGAAAACAAAGAATACAAAGTGTTTTGAAAAATTTGCATCGCTTATTTACCTTGCCCATTATTAGGCTTTTTAGAGGGATTTCAGCCCAATAAAAGTAGAGGCACTTACATTTTCTGCTGATATTTGGTATTCAGAACCAAAATTACCTAGAACATGACATGACATAATAACTTTATGAAATATTTGCTTCACTAATGTGCCTCGATTTGTTTTTTTTGAAGGTTTTCGAAAAATGAAAACAGAATTATTTTACATTTTTGGCTAAAATTTGACACTAAACTAAAATCGCCTGGAGCACAAAATGATACAATAGTATTTTTGAAAAATTTGCCTCTTTTATTAGCCTTACTCATTGTTTTGATTTTTGAAGGTTTTAAATAAATAAAAACTGTTTTACATTTTCTGCTGAGATTTGGTATTCTAAACCAAAATCACATGGAGCACAAAATTATGCAATAATTTTTTTTAAATTTGTGTCACTTATCAGTCTTGCTCATTTTTTTGCTTTGATAGTTTATTGCAAATAATAAAAGAACCGTTTTACCTAGTTGAAAATTGGTATTGTCTGTTGAAAAACGGAATGCTATAAAATATTTTGGAACATTTTGCCTCACTTCTTTGCCTCGTCCATATTTATTCTTTTTAGGTAGTTTTGGTTGATAAAAATAGAACTGATTTACCAATTTGGCTAAGATTTGCTGTATTAAACTAAAATAACCAGGGGAAGAATTGTATGATATTTTATATATTTACCCATTTTTGTTTAAACTTTTTTAGTGTATATAAATAGAACCACTAGGCTTATTCTACTGATCTTTTGTAGAATTCAATGCAATAAAAAGGGGTGAGGAATTAGGGTGCTGCCCGCCCATTTTTAGGTACTTTTTGGGATCTATATCAAAATTATTTTGTAATAACTTGGAAAGTACCAATTATATCAAACGGATACTAGATACATACAATGACATGGACCTTGATTAAACAGATAATAATCATGGACCTTGATTAAACAGATAATATGAAAATTTATTTAGATTATTATCAGATATAAATTAAGTGATCCTGCAATTTGTTCGTGACATCATTGGATTATTCTTTAGAAAAGTTTGTGTTATCTTCTTAACATTAAAGATCTTTGTCTGTCTGCCTGCCTGCACTACTCCTCCGAAACCGCCGGACCATTTTCTCAGAGATGTAGTCTGCATACAATGTACAAATGACACATCATATACCATGGGATATATATTTCCATAGTTGCATATAGAGAGGCTGGTCACATTTATTTTAAGACCGATCAAGAATGTTATAATGAAAAAAACCTTGTGAATGAAAGATGAAACTGCATGTTTTTCATGAAAAATACTTAGCTCTCTTGTGAATTAAGTTTCTTTCAACAAACTTTTTTCAGTGAAAGAAAGATAAAATAATGATGTTTGAGTAAAAATTGTGAGAAAAAAGGAAAATAAAGTGCGAATGAAATACACCTTTAATCTCGCTCAGAACAAAACCGTTTTACATTTTCAGCTACAATTTGGTATTCTAAACCAAAATCACTTGGATCACGAAATTGTATATTTTTTTGAAAGATTTGCCTTACTTATTAGCGTTGTTTCTTGTTTTGCTTTTTTGAAGGTTTCTGACAAATAAAAACAGAATGCGTTTCCATTTTCTACTGAAATTTGGTATTCAAAACTAAAATCGCATGAAGCACAAAATGATAATTGTTTGAAAATTTGTCACACTTTTTAGTCTTGCTCATTTTTTGTTGCTTTTTTAGGAGGTATTCGCTCCATGTAGTTATGAAGGGTTTAATAATTGTTAAAAAAAATAAAAATAATTGGAAACATTCATACCAATAATGCAATTAACTTGTATCGTTAATTTTTTAGACTATGATACTAAATAAAAAACTTTAAAGAAAAAAAAATTATATTTATTTTGGTCAATTATGACGTCTATCACTTGGAGACAATATTTGGGCCAAAATATGGTAAAATGGCTGAGGCTCAGATTTTATCTCAAAATGATACTACTGCAAGTACTGTATATGAAACAGAGCTCGCCCTGGTAATATGATATTCTCAAATCTGCACAATCAG
>JAULBZ010000388.1:0-32248 GCA_032360805.1 Neoturris breviconis
ACATCATAGTAAGCAAGACAACAAAAACGGAATCCATTGCTCGATGTACCAAATAAAAAACCCCGAGTATGGAGAAATACGCAGATCTTTTACAGGCTGTAACAGGCTGTAATTTTAGCTGTACCATGAAAGAGAATTCAATTGTCTTTTAGAATATGAAGACAGAATTAAAGAATCTTTTCTCAGTCAGAAGTTATGGCTTCCTAAATACCAAGAACTTTTGAAGAGGAAGGAACTGTTTCCAACAATAAAAATTATTTTCAGACCAAAAGGAGTGTATAGAAAGTTTCCTGTATATAACGGATAATAAAATTTTAAAACAATTAAACTTTGTTTTTATTCGTTGTACACCACCATAAGACTGCTATGTGAGCATTGTTGCTGTTTCAAATAAACGCATCTTTTGAGAGGGGGAGCATTTAAAAGAAGGAGGCATTTATTTAATACTTTAGTGTTTAGGGGGGGAGCGTTTAAAGGAAGGGGGCGTTTAATTGATGCATTTCGGTATGCTAAAATATTAATTCTGTGTTGATCTAAATTTATGGAAAGATTCAACACTACAGCATTGTTCCATCAAAAGTTATGAAGCGGGTATTTATAGAGTTAATATCAATGCAACAAGCATATGAAATTATCTGATTCACAATTGCTCAAACAGTCATAATTGCAAGATATAGTTCTTATTTTAAATATGAACCAATGATTGTGCCAAAAAACTGGTCTTTTCTGTGGCTTAGAGTATAGTAGATCTTTACTGAAGGAATATATGAATTTATTTATGATGCATGTACTAGTCTGTAAGAAGTTAGCTAAGAAACTACTACTCCCACTGAGTGGAAAGAAACTTTCAAAACGCTCTAGTTGAATCGAGTTGAGTTGGGTGTCCGGATGGAACAGAGAATTACATTAAGCTGGATGATGGCATATACATGATCCTTTTAGACTAGTAGACATATATTTGCTATACTACAAACTTAATAATTGATATTAGACATTAAGCTTGAATAATCCATTTGCACGTCCTCATAGAAATTACTTTATAGTTTTGTTTGTAAACAGGAAATTAAATTAACCCATTTACCATATTTTGTGATGACTGGCTATCATTATTCAAGGATTAAAATGCTGCCAGTCATCGCTGTTGAGGGGAGTTTTTTAAAAGTATTTTCAGCCAATTAGGCTAAAATGATTCTGAAAAAATCTCTCTTCCATAATTATTTTAACCACTGATTAACTCACAATATCTGTTAAAAAAATGGTGGGATTATATTAACTTAAAGGAGCCATCTCTAGCATTTGTTTACATCTAATTTAAGAATATTCAATTCCATAGGTATTGGTCGAAATAAAAACAAATAATCACTGTAGAGGAGTGATTTTTAAGCATAGCTAAAAATCCCTCATCCACAGTGATTATTTACTCTTCTTTCAATCACTGCTATCAAGACACAGATTTTATCTGATATGCTTACTGCACAAAACAGGCCGAAAACACAAATGAATTTACCAAAGAAGCGTAATTTTGGTAGTATTTTCCTATGTGTGTTTTTCATTCATAGAAAACACAATTCCAGTGATATTAGTAAGTAAGTAAAGGGAAGTTTAATGTCCTTAGGGAATCCACATCAGTTAGTGGTTCTTCCCCTGTCTATCAACTAAGCTAACTCACTACTAGAAATATACAAAAGCATTGTTCTAACTTGCCCCAGTATGGCATGCGGTCAGTTGCTGGCTCGTTTCTAATTGGCTGAGTATGCTGCATTTAAAGTGCATTGGAGTGGAGTATCGATTCTAGTTTCTGCAGCGGGATTTAAACCTCAACCGCACTGGTGAAAACCGAATGTGCATACCACTACACCATTGTTGCATATGTTATGTATTGAAAGAGTATTTCCATAAGGATTAATATTCTATATTCTTTTGTTTCTTGAAAGTAAATAGTTCAAGCTTCACTAATCTAAGACTGCAAAGTAAAAAGTAAGAAAATGAATTTAGATGCAACATGATTCAGTTTTTATAGAAAATATTTCAATTTGAAAATGAATTTAATCAATGCTATCACTGTGGCAGAGTGCTTTGTAGCCTAAGAGTATACTCAAATATTGGTCTCCACAGTGATTATTTGTTAATGCCAATTTGGTAATTGTGACATGCCATATAACGGGTCAGTCAGGGCTGCAGTAGAGGTAACATGATTCCTTGCGTCTACGAACTTTCAATTAATAAAAAGAAGAGGCGGACAAGAAAACCTAAAATACTGTAAAACTGTGAATATAAGCCCAGAGGGCTTAGACCAGTTTGTAAGCATTTTTTGGTGGGCTGATACACAATGGAGGGGTATATTGGGTAGTTTATATAGAAGTAGGGTTCTGAAGAAACTTAGCTCTATAAATAGAATATAGCTACCATGTATTTATCATTTATATGGGTGAATTACATCGACAATTTGTACATAGTACCCTCAAAGAACATTCATTTATAAATATGACAGTGGGAACTTTGAGTATAACATTTAATGTTTCTTTTAATAGGTCCGTGTACGGAAGCATGGAGATGCTAAGAAATATAATGCACATGTTATCCATGTTGCTCATGAATGCGACATTGCAATGGTTAGTTCATGTTTTTAAGTATTCTTAGCTGATCAAATCTAATTTGGATAGACTTAAATAATCACTGTGATCATGCAAAGTTTGGATGGGCTATTGCTATCACTTTGTGTCGGTAGTAGCGGCACCCCACTTTCCCTGATTGACCATGTTCCCAAAGTGGTAGCATTTTGAGATTTGGTACCAGCATTCGTGGGGATATTCTAGAAGGGCTCGCCAAAATTTTGGGTCCTGAGTTTTGGGCAAAAAGGATCCAAATTGCATTTTGACACGAACGAGAAAAAAACACGGATGGATTCAATATATTTCTTGATTACAGCACAAATCCAATAACCAGGAGATTAGTCTACTACCAACTCTGTGCCCTCTTCATTGTCTTCATCAGTTAGTCTACTTCCAACTCCAAACGCTTTCATTTCTGTCTTCATAGTCATTATTGAAACACAGTTTACATAGTAAGAGATTAGTGCACTTCTATGCGCCCTCTTCATTGTTCTCGTTCATGTATTATATTTATACAACATACATAACATGAGGTTCAATGATGAATTCAGTGAGCAGAAAGATAGTTTTATTGATGTTGAGGAGAGATTTTTTATCATAGCTTCTAGCTACAAAGCCTCTCCTCAGTGATTATGTAAATGTCTGACTAGTTTTCGTTTGTAATGGACATCTTGTCCGACGTAAAAATAAAATTATATTCAGGCCTGATTATATTTATACAACATACATAACATGAAGTTCAATGACGAATTTAGTGAGCGGAAAGATAGTTTTATTGATGTGGAGGATATATTTTTAGGCATAGCTTCTGGTTATAAAGCCTGAAGCTATGCTCAAAAATCTCTCCTCCTTAGTTATTATTTGCTTTTATTTCAACTAATTGATTTATAATTGTGTTTACAAATTACAAATCCTTTACAAATTTCTACTTTCAAACAATTTCTTCTGAGGGTTGAAATTTTCTTCTATTAGATAGGAGTTGCAGATGTAAATTTTTGGGATGGTCTTGAATCTCTGGAGTTTGGTGATATACCTCAGTTAGAAGAGGATGTTGTTGTGGTAGGATTCCCTACTGGTGGTGATAACATAAGCGTAACTCGAGGTGTTGTATCAAGGGTAGATATACAGAGATATTCACATTCAGGTGCACACCTTCTTGCTATCCAGGTGAGTGTATTTGTTTATTTCCTGAAAGTGGTTGAAATAAGCATAAATAATCACTGTAAAGGAGGTATTTTAAGCATAGCTTCATGCGTCATAGCAATGCTGACTCCTCCACAGTAAATATTTGCTCTTATTTTGACCACTGCCTGACCTAGCTGTTAATGAATATTTTCTGTAATGTGACATTGTTAATCAATGCACCAATAAAAACAATTAACAATCGTTTTTGGGAAATGAGTCTTGAGAATAGCTTCAGACTGTAAATACTCCTCCTCGGTAGATATTTGTTATTATTTTGAGCATTTTATTAATGTTCTATATACATGCTGTATTTCCTTGTTTTAGTGTCCCTCGAATAAGTGCCCCCTTTATATTCGTGCCCCTCATAGAAAGAATTGTTTAAAATACCTGTTTCCTCCCCCCGAAAAAAAAAGAAGATGATTATAAAAATAAAAATAAGTAAACAAATAAATAAAAGGTTCTTTTTCAATTTTGCGCCTTAATTAAGTGCCCCCTTTAAAGCTAATGCGCTACAAACGAGGAAATGCAGCAAAGTGCTTTTGTGATGTTCTATAAACATTGATGTACATGAAAAAACTCTTGAGTTATAGGCAAAGCAAAAAATGTTTGTTTTATTGATCTATATTTTGTACAGTGTTGCTACAAAGTAATATGTGACATGTTTTGTGAAATAAAGTGCTTAAAATAAGAACAAATAATCACTCTGTGGAGGAATGAAATTTGAGTGTAGCTTCAGACTCAAAAATTCTTCCTCAACAGTGATTATTTGTTATTATGTTAAGTACTGGAAATGGAGTCATTAAAAATTTAATAAATATGTGGAACATAACAGCAAGGCTAAAGATAACGGTCAGACATCACCTGTGGATGAGTGTTTTTTTAGTACAGTTTCAACTTTGAAGCCAGAAACTGTACTCAAAAAACTCTTCTCCACAGGTGATGTCCGACCTTTATCTTGAGGCTTGTAACGGTAAGCAAAACATTGTTACATTTCCATTACAGATATTAGTTTTATTCGTATTGCTAATGTCTTACTCTATCATTAGTGTCATCTGTAAGACGTAAGAGTCCTGTTTCATAAAATATGTTATATATGCAATTTTTAATTTCTGCATTAGTAGTATCTATAAAGGGAAGCAGGATTTAAAATAACTACTGGTCATCACTGTGGAGGAGAGATTTTAAGAATATTTTCAGCCAAATTGGATGAAAATATTCCGAAAAATCTCTCCTCCACAGTGATTACCGGTAGTTATTTTAACACCTGAGGGAAGTGTTATTTCACAATGCCATTGAAGTTGATTGAATACTTACCAATGATTAGATAAATGCTATTATTTAGATAGATGCAGCTATAAATGCTGGTAATAGTGGTGGACCTGCTTTGAAAGATGGAAAAGTTGCTGGTATAGCATTTGAAACTCTTGATAATGCTGAAAATATTGGATATATTATTCCGGTTAGTTGATTTGTGTCAAGTTATACTTAGTATTTGAGATGCATATTTGCTGCACTACTATCATTATGGTTTTATGATAGGGAAGAAGCTCATAAGAAACCTTCAAATAAGACCCTCGAAAATTAAGATAGTTTTAAAACTACAAATATTTTTAATACTATTTTTCGTGAGAATATGCTTTATTGCAAATTGTTAATTTTGGCATTTTTCACGTCAACAAACTTTCGCGCATTTTTTGAAATTCGCGAAAGTTTCTTCTTGCAAAAGTTTCTTCCCTTAACCCTATTCAGGCTGAACTTTTTGGGGGCTCCGTAAAGCCGGAGTCTGATGTAGTGTGGAAACTTTCCAAAAAGTTAGGTCAACACATAATTAACATTTTAGCATAATGGTTTTCTCGATGACGTCATCACTCATGATGACGTCATCTTTGGAAATCAGATGGTGCAAAAAAAACTTTTAGGTAAAAATGTTTTTGTTCCTATGTACCAAAACGTAAGAAGAAAAATAAGGAGAAAAGTTTTTTTTGAAAATATTTCTTTACCACCTGTCAAAAGTATGGTTGCTAGGGGAAATTATCCCTAGTTACCTGAATTTGTTTTGAATAATTCTAGATAAATTGTATGAAAAGTCCCAAAATTTCTAGTCATTTGTTCAAAATTTATGAAAAAAATATGAGAGTGTGGGGGGGGGGGGAATAAAATACCCCCCCGGCCTGAATAGGGTTAAAGTAAAAGCTACTAGAGTTCACTGCAATCATAGATAAATACAGCACTGCGTTAGAGAGTCAAATATACACTAGGCACCTTAATATTCTAACCGGAAGTACCCACCTTGAACTTTTATTAAACGAAATGTGTTCGAAATCGATTGACCTTTTTAAGCCTAAAAAATCTCACTTCACCTAAATCACTTGAGTCGTCCTTCAAGACGCCCCGCGGAGTACACATATATTTTCCAACACTTTCTGTCCATCATAATCGTTCGTAGTTCGTAGTTCTTCTGTGTTGTCCATTCTTGTATCTTCTAGCAGGCTATCAACATAGGTCCGACTGTTTTATTTCCTCCATTAAAGGTATTATGTCTTATTATTTCTTCTCTTTGTCCAGATTCCTGTAGTTTCCCATTTTTTGGAAGATGTAGAGAGAAATGGCAAATTTTCAGGATTTTGTAATCTGGGTATAAGATGGCAGCCTATTGAAAGTGATCATATGCGAACTTATTTTAAATTGGCACCAAAAGAATCTGGTGTTCTAATTTCACGAGCGTTGAAACTTTCATGTAGTTATAATCATTTACTTCGTGGTGATGTCTTGATGTCATTAAATGGTGTACGAATTGCTGATAATGGAACTGTAAGATGTTATCTTTAAATTCAACAATGCTCCATATAAGGGCAAATAATCACTGTCGAGGAGGGATATTTTACCATAGCTTCAGACATTGTAACCTAAAGTCATGCTCGAAAATCCCTTCTCTCCAGTGCTTATTTTTTCTTATTTGGAGCACTTCATATTTACAGAGAAGAGCCTCAATTTATCTGCCAAAGTATATTATAAAACAACAACTCTTTGCAATAATCTTTGCTTGGCACATAACCAACAATAACATCGTTGTTTAATTGGAGGTATTTTTTAAGCCCATGGACTTGCTCAGAGAGAGAGAGAGTATTTTTTGCCTGTTAAAATATGAAAACCCCAGCTTCCGTGTAATAGAAATTAAACTACATTTTTCCAATGTTATGCTCGTAAAAGATACCAATCAGCTCCAAGACCATTGATTCAGTCCTCTTCCTTGGGGTGTTTAATGATTTCAAGGATTTGTTTTGGTTTAAAAGATTTAAAATGTTTCTCTTTTTGCTACTTTAGGTTCCTTTTAGAGGTAATGAACGAATCTTATGGAATTACCTCATTCATTCAAAATTTCCTAATGATGACGTTGAAGCCATTGTATACCGTTCGGGAAAACAAAGGACTGTTCGTATCAGTTTGAATGTACTAACTTTCCTAGTACCGCCACAGCTATATGATAGACGTCCAAGGTAAACCAAAATATTTATCTATTTTGACCTGCAATTATTTTGTAGACACAAGTTACCTTTATCGTTAAATAAGTAGTTATTTAACTATGTTACCACGTTGTTTGAGACATTAATTTGTTTTGAATTTTTGACAGAATTCCTGACAGTAAGTCAATATACTTGGATAAACGAAATTAACCCCAGGCACTATATATAAATAAAGTCCTGCTGATTATTTACAAAAAAGAGTGCTGAGTCAACGTTATTTAACTTGGTTAAACCAGTCAAATGTAAAATCGTTGGCAAGGTGCTCTTCATTTGAGCCAGATTCAACAATTATGTTTCGGCTTCTTTGGTCCTCTGAAAATATTAAATATTATTTTTTTTCGACGTTCTTATTTACAAACATTGGAAGATCTTTTAACTTTCGGCGTGCATTGAAGTCATCACTGACACTGATATATAAAATAAAAATTCAAATTTTAATGTGGCGCATATTTACTTACGAGCTGCCAAACCTCAATTGACAATGAGAAACGATAAATTGAATAACTGAATACCATAACAATCTAAAGGTCATTGACTAAAAATAATTCTCTGGAAGATTTTAGTTTTAGCTATAATAATTACAAAAAATGTTATGTTATTAATAAGATCTATTTCAAAGAATAAAACTTACTTAAGAGGAGGCATACCCCGAGGACCGGACTATACGAGAGACATTATTCTCAAAAAACTTACTAATGGGATGTAAAGAGTTAAAAATTTGCGAGGATGAGGATTAAGAAAAGAACATTTCTGCCAAAAAAAAAAGGAAAATGCGGATCTCCATTCGTTCGCGTAAATTCTAAATGAAGCCATTGCACTGGTTTAAAACATAGGTGACATCACTTTTACCCATTGTAATGGTTTCATTTAGAATTCATGTAGAAGAATTCGCTTAGTGGAGATCCGCCTAAAGAGACATCCCTGACAAGGAAGAGGAAAAACACTTCAGTGCCAAGGAAAGGGGAAAACATAGTAACATCCCTACCGACACACGACGTCTAAACGTCAAATGGCGTCTTTTCTATGTCGTTTTGACGTGTGTGCCCACTGCTTCCAAAATGTCTATATAAGGAAGCGGTACTACCTATACCTCCAAGGTAATACAAATACAAATGACGACAATTTAAAGACGTATCATGACGTATAAATGATATATATCTTTCTTTCCACTCAAAGGTTGTCATTAAAAATATTCGACTATGTTTTAATTTTGTATTTGATTCACAGCCTGCTAGCTGGTTAATCATGAAAACAAATCATTTAATTGAGAGATTAGTTTTTTGATTTCCCACGTAGTGAATTTTTTGTTTTTAATTACGTTTCTCTGGATCTATTAAGCACTGCGGAAAAGGGTGTTACCTCACCAAACTATGGAATGTCTTTTTTCGACTTTAGCGGCAAATTTTTCTTCTCGTGGAAATCAACCCTAAGAATGACATATGACATCCATGTGGAAACCAGTCGATAATGTTGATCTTAATTTAATTCTATAATCCAATTCTCTAATTACATTCAATTACTTGCACTTTAATTAGATGATGGGTAATTGTGTCAACTTCTAACATCTGTTTTATGCTAATTACATCGCACTTCTTTTAAGTTGATTGATAAAATTGGCTTTCTTGATGACTGGACGTGAAACCAGGAATACTATCACAACCTGAAAGGCTAACGAATACAATTCCGTATATTTCCATATATGGATTGAATATTACCGTATGCGGAGATAGTATTTTACTCTGCGCATGACAATACTAACTAATCAAGTTGTAGTTAAGCTTCCATTCACTGTTTTTCAATCGATTTTTTGTTACCAAGAAAACATTCAAAACCTTATTTAAAGGTACATTTCCACTAGGCTAACAATTCACTGCGAAAGCCAAAAAACGTCAATTTCTAAAAATAGAATGTCTTCTTTTGGCTTCGAAGGCGAAATTTCGCCCAATGGGAACAGCATTAACTTTTGTAAATCTTCTTCACAGTGTGTTAATTGAATCTTGTTGACGGAACAAGAACCAGAAAAAACAGGAAATGCATATACTACTTTAGATATGCAACGAGACTTGTTTATTTGAGTCAACCCTCTATTCAACGTTGACATAATGTTGCGTGCTCATTGGGAACGATCTGGTCATGAACCTACCCTTCCCCGATACTATACAAGTATAATGAAGCTATATTTTAACGGAATAAACAGATGTTTTCTGATAGTACACTTTATCCTCTGCAAAGAAGTGTGTACTATATGACAATACTATATCCTCTGCAAAGAAGAGTGTAATGCCAACGACCTTGAAATCTATTGGATTCTTCGGTACGAATTATCTGCAAGATACTTGACTCGGTAAATAAGATTCGATACGTAGCTAAGTATACCCAATTCCTTTCTTTGTTATGGTGGTAGACTTATAAAACTGTGGTGAACTGTTCATATTGTTCATATTGACCACGGCACATATTTGTCCATACAACAGTCTTTAGGGAAATAGGAATTAAAAAATATATTTATTCCCCTTTGTAAAAAATACTAATATATATAATTTTTTCCGGGAAATATTTTTAAGTCAGGGGTGGGGAGTAAAACTGAATCAGTTAAAGACCTTAGTTCGATGAAAATGACGATGCAACGAACGAATAGTAATAAAAAGAAGTGTGTGATATTGTAAGAAACTTTTCAATGATTAACTTTTCTTCATATTTGAATATGTCATGTTTGTTTTGTTAGTTGCTATGGTATTCATAAATATGTTTGAATATAATAATAAAAAATAAAAAAATAAGCCTGCAGAATTTTGTTACATCAGTACTCATATCTGCAGGTAATAAAGGCTGATTTCCACAAGGCAAAACACTCCTTCACAGGTGATGTCCGGCAGTTATATTCAGGCTTGTTATGTCAACGATTTTAGTTGTAACAAAGCCACTGATGACTATCCTTGACCCTAAGAAAAAATATGAACAGGTGTTAATAGTTCACCACAGTCTATGACTAGGTTCACTACAGCAAAGAAAGAGAGTGAGTATATTTTAGCTACGTATTGAAACTACACAGAAAGGTGTTAAGTCAATTCAGCACTCTTCTCTGTAAGTTTTATTTTTGAGAGATTGCTCTCCTTCGTTGTTAAAAACAGTCATGTGATGGACACCATTGATGGACACCATTGATTTAATGGTTTTGCCATCGAGTATTTATATATCTATATCCCCATCGGTTGTTGCAGTTGACCTATATTACGTTAATGTAATACGGGTACTGGGTTATCTAAATCTACTCACTAAAACTACTAAAACTTTCTACGTGCTAAGAAACATAGAGGTTAATATTCTTGTCTGGCTCAATCAACTTTAAATTAAAGGGTTCTTGCATAAAGCACGAAATGTTTAACTTCATTTTTCTTTATTATTTAGCTATGTAGTCTATTGTGGACTTGTATTTGTCTCGCTGTCGCAACCATATATGTTGCATCAATACGGAAAAGATTGGGGAAGAAAGGCACCGATTCGCCTATGTGATCGAATATTATACAGTGTACAAGAGAAAAAGGACCAAGAAGTTGTTGTATTGAGCCAGGTAATGATTCATTTAGAATTACAGACAAAATTTTGTATATCTTATAGTATGAATAAGTAATGCTTATACTAAATCTATCAATTCGAGTATGCTAATCGCGTGCCCTCGTGCCCTCTACATTTTGCAGGCCAGAAATCTGCTAAACTTTCGTTTGGCATTACGAAGACAGATTAATTTTATTCAACTGGAAATTTAAGACAAGAGTACAGAGAGCAATGCTTAGACTTAACTGTTACAGTTGAATTTTGGTACTGGTGACCTTTTTTTTCTAAACTTTAATTTTTGACGCCACTCCAGGGTGTTCCTGTTTATGTTATTATTACGTCACCAGTTAGACATTTTGTTGATGTACATTGTTTCATTGTTTACAATCCAGTTTCAAAAAACAAATTTGCAAAATTTTATAATTTTGATAATAACGTGACGCCATGACGACTTCATGATGACGTTATCAGTACCAAAATAGAAATGACTGTATCACGCATAGGTGCACTGGTCCACTTTTGCACTCTCCAATTTGGAAATTTACTTTAGGGTTCAAGGTCAAGTGGCTCGTACAAGTAGCCCAGTGGCAACGTTGTTCTAGCGTCTTTACTGCGAACTTTGAACAAGTTTTTGCCCACTAGAAGGAAAACCACATCTCTGCTTCTTTTATTCCATTTGTGTATTTACATTAATATTATTGCGAAAGAATATAGGTAACTCTGGCATTGTCAACCCTAGTGGACATACGACGTCCGATTCACGTCGAAGCAACATCAAAACGACGTGGTTTCAAGGTTGATCCGACGTCGTGTGTCTGCAGGGACGTGCTGGCATTTAAAGAATAAATAGTGTCTGCAGTGAAGAGCAATTAATCTTGCAAATGTCTCTACTTAACGAACAAACCAATCGATTTTAAGATAATAGCCATAACGTCCTTCTTCGCACGTAATTTTTCCATTTATTCTGACCTCTATTTATTTCACATGTTTATCTTAGGTTTTGGCTTCAGAACTAACAGCTGGATATGACAGTTTTTCAAATTTACAACTGTACCGAGTGAACGGTATCCCAATTCTCAACCTTAAACATCTATGCCATGTACTCGATAAACTCACTATACCACACACAAATAATAGAGAATGTAAATCGCCAACTGGAATGGACGAGTTAGATAATAGTACAGATTTGGTTGCGCCAACGTTGGTTTCTAGCAGCAGCACAAGCGGTAGAAACTCACCAACTGTGGACAGTGTTATAGATGCTATGGGGGAAGTTACTTTGACACAGCGAGAAAAAGAATCATACACTAGTTTTGGGGTTCTTACCGATGGTGATGAAAAACTAGAGGAATACGAAAGGAGCAGTCTTGAATGCACAAATTCGAAAACAAAACAAATCGAGAGGCGGCATGAATTGAATAAAGAAGATCGCTTATATTCTGATTTTACAACGGAAACGCAGAACTTATATTACGGAGCTGGTGACGATCCTTTACTGCTTGACTGTACGAATTTTATTCATTTTGAAGTTGATAAAGATAAAGTAGTTGTATTTGATATAGCTTCCGCTTACACGAAGAATTTAGAAATCTTGAAACAATATGCAATAAGTACGCCACGTTCTGATAATTTACCAAGCCAACAATATTGAAATGAGATTCAAAATATGTGATTCTCTGTTTCAATCATAACATGGTGTTTGCGTGGAATAAGCCTTGGAAATATATGCCCATTAATTTATTTTTTTTGCAGAACCAATCGCATCTATTTTATACTATAATCAGGGCTCGAAATAACTGCCGGTCATCACTGTGGATGATAGATTTTTCAGAATATTTTCAGCCAAGTTGGCTGAAAATATTCTGAAAAATCTCTCCTCCACGGTGATGACCGGATGTTATTTCGAGCCCTGTAACTATAATTACTTTTTAAGTTTTATTTATTACTACTTTTTTGTTTTTTATTTTTTTGTAACATATTTCTTCTCGAAATGTGTGGCATATAAGCTACCCAGTGGCAGAAAATTGTTCTAGCGTCTTTACTGCGGATTTTGAACAAGTTTTTTTTCCCACTGGGGGTTTTCTCCTTGGTTATAAGTTCAAGCGTAAATGCACCAGTCTTGGAACAGTCACATGGACCCTATTTGGGGCCTATCCTAGAACGATGTTGGGCTAGCGTTTTTACTGCGAACTTTGAACAAATCTTTGTTTACACAATAGGAAAGACTGCTGAATAGACCTATTCACAAATACATAAAACGAGGCGTTGCACTGCAGTGCACAAAAAGGAAGTGTGTGCATTGCATCAAGTTCTACTTTGAGCAGCCAACGCCTCGTTTTCATGTATTTGTGAATAGATCTATACGAACCCATACAACTCCGTATTCGAGCTGTGTATTGCTATATATGGTCATCCACAGTCCATATACAGAGATGTATGGGTCCATATTCAGTAGTCTTTCATGCTGTGGTAGCTATGACTTCATTAATATTACCTGAAAAACGCTGTTCTAGCGTCTTTACTGCGGACTTTGAATAAGTTTTTTCCTACTGGGTAGAAAAAGACTTGAAAAGTATAAACCCTAAGTCTGAAAATAACCATTGGACAGCATCTACTTTTAAGTGCAGTTTATAGCGTGAAGGGTGAAGTCCACCGTTACTGAAATCCAGGGTTGAAAAAAACAGTTGTTATATATTGGATAGAGAGCTCTAACTCGTTTGTTTATATTAAACGTCCTTGAAGAGTCACCGATTTTCCAGTTTCTTCGTATTGAAAACACCATTCAGTTTCGTTTTTGTTGAAGTTGGTTAAATTTACTAAGTAGTTGTTTTTGTAAGAGATTTTTTGAGATGATCACTTAGTCCCTTGCATCTTGGCGATCTTGGTAAACAATAAAGCAAAACACCCTTCGTCGTACTTCTCCATCAAAAAAGTTGTTTATTTAACAAATAATTGTAAAAATATAATATATTTTACGAGATAACTACGTAAGTTCCTAGGAATACTTCACTTAGTATCCCCCAAGCCGTCCCTTAAGGCGGGTTGCCACTAGGTGAATTCATTCGCGTGAACGAATTCGCCTAGAGGAGATCCGCCTTTAGACAAGTCATTTCGAATACATGTCAACATAATGCTATTTCGAGTATTGTCAAACTTGGAAATAGTACTGGACAGTATTTGTGGAGGAGTGTTTTTTGAGCTTTAAGTTGCATAATGTGATATACGCTAGTTCTTTTCGAGCTTGTAATGTTATATTCTGTACGTATAAACCATAAATTTCATGAACATGTAGTTTTCCATTTTCAACGTACATTCATCAGCGAATAGAATCCATATAATTTAATCATAACTAGTGTAGATGCTGTCATTAAATAAATATTAGCCTGTCGCGTAGTAAATTGGATGAAAGGTAAAAAATCAGAATTACTAGTCTGCCACAAACTCGATGGCTGGCTGGGAACGCTTGAAGTACACACAGCACTATGTAAGGCGAGTTGGAAGAGAGGCTAATTCATTGCATCAATAAAATTTAATGAACTGTTTATCTTTTTTCTTCGTAAATCCCAAGTTATATATGATATTAGCCTGAGCTCCAGTCCCAAACTACAACAAGTAGTACTACTTAAATCTTGACAATTAAAGTCGAAGTGTAGTTTATTTGGTTAGGCTATAGTCAAGGGGAACGTCTTTTATATGGTCAGAGTATTTCTGGAAAATAATACATACATTTTAGCTAAACTGGGCTATAATTTACGTTCTTTCATTTAAATAAAGATAGTGATTTATTTATTTCAAATAATTCCTGCAGCCGCATTTCTGCCCATAACCATAAGGTACAGTGTTTAGCCGTTTTGCGCTAAAGTTCAACAAACAACAGCCAACCTACAAGCAAACGCATAAATAATGACACATTTCATGAATTTTGGGTGTGAGTAATACACACCACAAGTAGATTTCGAATGCAGAAAATGACCAGGCCAAGCCTCTAGAGATTTTGGGATCTTGGGTCTTTTTGCAAAAACCGCAAATTCTGCTGTTCATAGTAGCCTAGTACCCAGCCTTTTGAAACATATTCGATTTTTTGTGTCTATTAGTTTGCAACCTAAAATTTAAGGCCTTTTATCTAAGTGGAAATTTGGAATTTTTGCTTGAATTTTACCTTGTTTCAAATGTTTATGTGAGTGCTTGTAGGCTTTTCACAACCTACATGAATAGACCTCGATGTATCACGGCCTATGCACCAAGCTAAACAAGGTCTATATCGTAGGCTAGGCTATTCAATGCTAAAATATTTACTTATACATAAACAAATAAAAGTTAGTTTAAATTAAAACAACAAAGTCAGTAATTTTACATTTAAATCAGCAGATTTTTTAGGATATATGCTACCAGTACCAGGTGAAGGTTATAATGAGACATTTCATAAATTTTGTGGGGTAAGTGATACACACCACGAGTAGATTTCGCATGCAGAAAACGACGCAAATAATTGGGTAAAATGCCTCCCCCCTCCATGAGAGTACTTTGAAATGACAGCGATTATTATTACATATAAGTAAAATTATCCATATAATATTTTTTTACCGATGAATTATATTATTATATTATATTTTTTGCTGCTGAGAGAACAATCGTCGAAACGGGAAGACGCAAAAAATAAGTTTTTTCATTTTGAATGCATATTGCGCCTCTTTTTAGCACGCTTCTTTCCACGACTTCTCTTTCTGTTTGTACGTACAGAAAATTAACAAACTAAGTAAGAAGCTCAGCTAAACATCTTGACATTTCAAACAATGATGACGTTTTGATCATAGCCTCGCCTCGAATGATAGTTCAAACAAAACAGGCTAAACTACCTACATAGTCTGCATTCAAGCCTCCAGATCGGGCCAGATCCCATCGCGAAAGTGGGACAGCCGCGGCCCGGTTGCGCGCTTTGTTTGGAGGAAGAGCTTTAACTTGGAGAAATATTTGCCCTGTTCTCGCCTTCCAAATTTCACAAACTTGCTTCGAGTAATGGTTATGTAAATATGGCCCGCAAGCTTTCAGTTTTCAAAATTTTTCGTAACTGTTCTTTCATAAATCACGTCAATCAACTTTTTTCATAACATTTGTAAACAAGCGAATACAAAATACAAATCTAAGTATTTGTGTTGAAAGAATTTGTTCAAAACACATTCTTGATGACTTCCATTACTTGCTTAACTATAATATGTTTGCAAATTCTTAAAGGCAGTTATACTTAACACTATTGTTAACTATTTTTTGTGGTTTTTAGTGAAATAATGCATCAAGAAATATAAAAGTTTATGTTGTATATTCATTATCAAATTTAAATTCTCCCAAACTAAAACAATAGAGAAAATTGATTTGTTATCTGAAACCTTTCTGACTGTCAAAAATCAAACAATCGAAAGGCATGATTGAACGATTCGAAACCTAAGATGGTGGATATTTCCAATGAAAAAATTAGCGATGATTAGGGTCATCTGCGGGAAATAATTTTTAAAGGTCGCTGGGCTTGTAATGGATACTACCAAAAATCAACTTGTAGAGAAAATAAGACAGCGTTTTCAACAATATAAAGATCGACAGCATGATGCATTCGCACGATATGTAAATAATATGCCGGTGCAGCATGCCAGAGATCGCAACACTGATGATATGCTACTTGATCGTGTAAAAGCGCAACAACCTACGAAACCTAAATCCAAGCAGTTTGATACAACTAGACGTATGTCTAACCCGACAGGTGACCAAGGAAATAATGCTCCGAATTTGAATGGGGTTTTCAATAACAACGACATCATGCAGCAGGTAAACTTTGTTTACAAATTTAGCCCATAGAAAACTGACTCGATTGTTTGTTTAGACCGCTTTGCTAACACAGTGATTGTGCTTCTAAACAATCTTTTCTTCGACCAAATAAATTGATTGAGCATTATAGATTGCCAAATCATTCCTTACATATCAATGTATCATCATATTTTAATCTGTGTGTAATAATAATAAATCTGATTATTTCCCATTAACTAGCTTTTGTACTTTACTTATATTTATACCAATATTTCTTGAAAATTATATAGCTATATTTTGATTTTTATATGTTCAAACAAATATTTTTTTATTAAATTGGTCTGAAAATAGATAACTATGCTTTTTTACACATGTATTTTCTTTTTTTTAATAACAGTCACTTCTCCTAGTTTGATTTCTACAAAAAAAATTATTCTTACCTATACTTATTTTCTTAAAAAGTACCAATATTTGAGGAATCAAATCATACTGTACAATAGCAAAACGCTTGTTTTCACCTTTTCCAAAGATTATTGGGAGATTTGTGTTTTTCATTTAAAAAAAAACACAAAAACATTTGTTCTTCGTGAGAATTCAGAAATGGAGATTAGTTTTTTTTGTTAAAGTTCCTTGTTAGAAGTTTGAGAGTTGTACAGTAGCAGTGATCGGGAAGTTATACAATGAGTTGCAGCTACTATGTATATTTTGTTTTGTAAAAATCATCAGGGTACATAATGCCTACCTATTGTACCTATTGTATGATTTCAAGCTCTGCTCGCGTCTTCCGTGAAACGGCCGGCGCTTCATTAGTTGTTGTGGATTTTTCTTTCTTCTGTGCGTTTCTTTGCCCTGAAAGACAAGGGGAGAGAAACTGTATCAACATTTAAACATATCAATGCTTCTATTGTTTTTCGCTTTTCTATTTGCAGTATAACCAACAATTTGTGGCTCGTCTTTAACAGTCTGTAGGAACTTATCAAGTCCATTTTTAAACTTTTAAACTTTACGATCGGTTAATTCTCGAATATATTTTGGTAAAAGGTTGAACAAACGAGAACCTTGATATTGTAAAGTATTGCATCGTAAGTTTTGAAGAGATCTTGGCAAATTGTTTAGAACCTTTGTGAGTCAAGCAGAGACGACCCCTTCTTATATAATTGTTGATTTGGATCCCATTTGGTTCTATATTTGGTACTAGACCTTCAAAGATTTTCACAAATAAATAATAAGGTATCGTTCTCTTCTTCGTTGGAGAGAGTATAGCTGTATTGCCAGTAATTCATTTCTTTTGTACCATGGATTTTCCTTATAAAGTTCCATTGTACGGTTTCCATCATTTGAATATATCCTACTTTTGTTGGGGACCATAGTTGAGAACAATATTCAAGACTTGGAATGGCTGAAGATTTCCATAGAGTCAACATCATGGTTGGTGATCTGGAGTGAAAGACTCTGAGGATCCAGCTAGACAACTGTATTCCATTTTCAATTAATTGTTTCATATGGCGGTTGATTGATCCATTCCTATCCATAATAATTCCAAGATCTTTGACATTCATTTTTTCTGTGATGGTTAATCCAGATGATGAAGTATATTAGTGGAATCTCTCAAGTCGATATTTTCGCCATATCGTAAAATTTCTAATTTTGTAGTACTGTATTAAAGGACATATTATTGGTTTCAGCCCAGTTGTAGATTGAGTTTAGGTCCTCTTGCAATTTGATAGCGTCATTTCTGTGCTTGATTTCTTTTATAACTCTAGTGTCATCTGCAAAACTTGAGAGTGTTGAGAACTTTAGATTCAAGTCGATGTCTCCCATAAGGATCAGGAAAATGAGAGGGCCCAAAACACTTCAGTTGTGGCACTCCTGATAATACTGGTGCTGGGGATGAGTGGATTCCATTTACAACAACTGTTTGTGTACGGTTATGAAGGAATGCGGATATCCATTTGAGTAATTTTCTCCCAATTCCAAGATCTTTCATTTTGTTAAGGGCAATTTGAAAGTCTACTTTATCAAAAACTTTAGAAAAGTCAAGGTAGATGACATCTACATTTGATCCTTGGGCAAGCAGATTTAGGATCTTGTCATAGTGAGTGAGTAATTGACTAAGGCAGGATCTCCCTGATCGAAAACCATGTTGGCTGTTATTAAAAAGATTATTATCCTACATAAAGCCAACAATTCTATTTCTTACAATCTTTTTGAATACCTTCATTTTTAGGTAGTTCTTGGCTGCCACCTTTATGCTGCGGTGCGATAAGTGAACTAATTAATATTAATGTGATTTCGCTGTCATCAAAGCTTTTTCTCCATAAAATATTTAACGATTTCGATAATTCTTCCTTGCAGTTTTTTAGTTGGATAGACTATCAGGTCCTGATGCAGAATTTAACATTAACTGCAAAAGGTTTTTGCATGACTTCAGACAACCAAAAGTTTATCATGCCATATCAAATATAAATCTTACCCTTTTTTCTGGACTTCTTGCACTAAAAATCCATCAAGTTCATTACTAATTTGTGAAGCCAAAGTCAAATTTATTTGATCTTCTATCTGTTGCAAATATACCAGTGAACCGTCAACAAATGCTGTTTCATGGGCTTCATTTTTAGCCGTCTTATGTTGATAGTCAGCCATCTTTATAAGAATACTCGAAAATGATTGGCTTTAAAATGAAACAAATAATTCCTTCACATCAAACGCTTTAAAAGTTGAAATTTTTTAACTTCAAGAGAATGGTGCTCAGAGCGAGCAAAAAGTAAATATTGCACAATATCTCCATCTGCATATCCTCAATGAAGTCTGCTCTGCACATGTGGGTGAAGCGATTAATATGAAGATTGGCCTTTAGGCAGCCTTTACAACGTACCGAAGAAACCAATCAAATGCAAGATCGTTGAGGGTGAAATTCATTTAAGGGTGCCTGAATTGAGATTTTTGGGAAATAATTGGGAAGTAATTGTTTAAAAAATATCTACCTTTTAAAATTCTATTATAAAATGGATCAAATTCAAATTAAAGGGGAAGTAAACATTTTGAAAAAAAATTGCTATATTAACGTATCCTCTCTATAAAAACATAAAAACAATTTTTACACTTCTTGATAATCGTAAAAGGTTTGATATCGCAATGTTAAGTAACTCATTTTTTATGTTGAAAGGTCGACCCCTTCAGCATTTAAAAATAATTTATGACGTAACAAAGTGCAAAAAGAGTTTATAAGAAGGAAAACTGGTGTGTGTTATCAGAACATGTGTACTTTTATATCAATACATTACTATTTTGATCATTACAACGATAAAAAAGGTTAGCTTTACTTATATCATACATTTACACTAAATTTATGTCTCACCATGCCTAGTTGGGCTACATTTGGATGTGTTAGTAGTTTATCAAACAATATGGAAAATATTGTTATGAGCAAGTATCTCTTAGCTGATCTAAAATACTTAGTCGATTTTAATCATGCTGGCAACTTTGAGGTCTTGTCCCAAACGCCTACACTTTGGCTATAAAGGTATGATAGCATGTTCTCAACTGGCTATTCTTAATTTTAATGACGGGCGTGAAAGTGTTCATGCTACAACCTCAGATGATCAACACAGATACAAACAGCAGTATTCAAAAGTAACACAAAATTGAGTCGTTAAAAAAATCATTGCTGCAAAGGAACGTTCTTATCTAAAAGATCTGATGGAAGAAGTGGTATACTTAAAATCCTCAGGGGAGAAGTGTGCTGTGCCAAATGTGTCTGACATTCCTAAGCATTTAGCTTCATCTGAAAAGTCAGATAAAAAAAAAAGCAATTATAGACATTTGCACAAGATTTGTTTTGTAAATTGACTTACCACCCTACAGGCACACAATGTCGGATCAACGTAACAACATTTCAAAGTCACTTTGATGTTGTTTAAAAGTTGATCCGATGCCGCGTACCCACAGGAAAGTCTATAATATTTTGCATCATTTCCATATAATATCTATATTATGCCTGTGGACACACCATGGTCAAACAAAGTATGGATAACATTGAGTCAAACAGTAGTATGTTAAATGTTCTTCAATTACCGTTTGCCCACTAGGATCTCTAGTCAGAGTCAGGTGCATCTCTCTCCTTGTTAATTTTACTTTCCATAAATGGAATATAAGTTCCTGATTCTTCTGGATGTTTTCTTATCACCCAAATTACACACTAAGGAATAACTTTTTGTACACATTTTCCAAGACATGTTTGTATCCTGCAAAATGTTGTTGGAGCATGTTAATATATTCTTGCACATGTTACTTATAAGTATATATGAATAATTGATGATTAGAATTTTGATTTTTTTAACTCTAAGTGTATTAATTGGACTCGAGATATTTATAAATGAGGAACTTTTAAAAACATTTCACAGAGAACTTAAAAAAATAATTTTCGTTATTCTAGAGAAAATTTGAATCGGTTTTCAAACAAAGTTAATGCTAGAATACTTTCAAATAACCCTTCCAGAATTTCGTTTGTATCTTTGTAGCAAAGATTCCCTGTATACGTTGCCATATGATGGCAAGATAGCAACAACCTCCACATAAGCACCGATCATTGTTTCCTATTTAAGTTTTTTCCTCATCCTCGTTGCTCTCACTACCAGTATCACTATCTACATCTTCAAGTTCTTTTTCGTTGTAAGTTGGTTTAAAATCAAAAGGCTTTAAACTGAATAAATCCAGTATTAAACCTTCGTCTTCTGAACTAAACTACTTGAATTTCTCTCATCTGTGCTTTGCACTTTTTCAGCTATTTTTCAACAAATTTTAAATATTATCAATTGGAGCGATATATAAGAAGAACAGAAAATGTCAAAGAAGTAATTGATACATAAAAATATATTAACAATCTAAACATAACAACGAGTGAACTTATTTATAGGTTGTTTTTCATTATAAACATCCATAATAATCTTTTTGCACTTTTTTTTTTGCATCATTAAGCTCAATAGAGCCTAGTATTCTTTAATCTTGCGCAGTTTTCAAAATTGTACTCATTTTGAACAAATTCTTTATACAATATGAAGAGAATAAAGTAACTTTTAAAGTAGGGAATATATATTTTCACAAGGAAACAACATATGATAAAACATATCAAAAAATATTTTTTTTAGTTTACTTCCCCTTTAAAGCTGCTCGGATATTCCCGATATTGGGATATAATTGATATGGAATGAAACGATAGATATTAATGAAATGTTTGGATATATTGATATCGCCGATGCCAATTGTTATTTCATTGTATCCAAGGTCTGAAAATTTGCTATGATATTTCTGCGTGAAATTTCATGGTCTTCATCTTATATTTTAGACATCTCAAAAACGATCATATACGACATTTAGTGGTGGTGGTGTAAATGCCACCGGAGAAGATCCATTACAGAAAATCTCACGGATGTCTACTGACAAGCAATATTCCAACATACAAAACAATAATCAATACAATGTCCCAAATGTAAATCCCTTTCAACAACCAAATGATTCCTCGAAACCTTTAACATCTACTACAGTTGCAAAACCAAAAGCTACCCTCAATAGTGTGAGTAATCCAGCATTGAGTTTAAGTAACACATTATTAGCTAATATGCAAAATACATCTACAAATGCATCAAATGTTTTAGTCGAAGGACCAAAGAAAGTTGAAGTAGTTCCTAAAGTGAAAACTGAAGGTTCGCTTTCAAGTTCTTGTAGTGTAACTGTTACTAGTAATGCATCATTGATAAATCATGGAAATGCTGAACAGAATTCTAACTTTAATCAATACAATAGTAATGATCCTATGGCCGAGTTTAAGAATTATAAATTGTATGGTGAAGTGACTAATGGAAATATTAATAATAATACTATAAAAAAAGTCAAAGTGGAAACCTCGGTAGATGGGGATTTGCAAATGAACTCTAATTTGAATATGACTCAAAATAGTACCCAACCTGGTCAACAAAACTGGTCGACATCATTGTCTGATCAAAATCTGAGTACCTTACAGAATGGTCCTACAAATGTTTCAAAACAACAAAATCCACTGGAAAATTTAAAACATATGGTTCCAAGGCAAATACAACAAAATAGTGTTCAAAGTGACCTTTCCACTCAACAGCAGCAACAACAACAACAGATGAATCAAAATAGACCCGTAAATATAAATACAATGATCAGTTCTGCAATGAATCAGCAAAATCCTAAGAATGTTACCAATGTGAAGCCTGCAATGCCTGTTGCAAACCAAGTTACTTCTCCTCGTGGTATGATACAATCTCCTACAAACTCTATGCAATCACCTCCAATGAATAATCTTCAACAGGCTTCCATGAATTCACTTTCCCCTCAAATTTCTTCTACTAATGTTCCTATGCAAAACAATATGCCTCCTAATTTACCAAGACTGTCAGCTATGCCTAATATGCGGCAACATTTAGCTGATCATATTAATAAACATCAGCAACCAATGCCAAATATGGCTAATATGAATAACCCTTATATTGGAAATCATACAGGTCCGACTACTAATGAGAAATTGCAGGAGCATTTATTGAAGAAACGTGAACACTCTCGTATGATGGCAAAAAACCAATACATGTCTCCTCAACATATGATGTCGCCTATCAATAATCCTTTGTCACAAATGAATCCATTTCAATTCCCAAATGACTTCCAGTCTTATAATCAACAAGGAATGGGAATGCAACCTCAACAAAATTCTATGGGTGGGTTTTATTCAAATCCGTATCAAATGGATCAGGTTGCAGGTGGTCAAATGTTTCCAAATACTGCCCCACCTGGATATAATCAGCAAAATCGAGCTGCTGGAATGTTACGAAATTTAATGAGAGATCGACATGTGTCTGAAATGTATAATTCAACAATGAGTAATATGAGACCCACTATGGACCAACAAACCATGTACAATGTTGCCACTAAAGCACCTCCTCAATATCCTAATCAAGGGATGAGAACCTTAGAACAACAGCTTATATTGAATTCTAATACAAATATGCAATCTGGTTCAAGACTTTCTCACTTCTCACAGCCAAACAATGGTACAATGGGTATGCCTGGCCCACCTGGTATGAATGCAGGCCAAATGAGATTGCGCGCGCCAATGAATACAATGAACAGGTACCCTGCACCGCCATCTCTTTCGCGGTCTTCAATGGGTATGTCTGGAAATGATAATATGAATTTAGGTGATAATGCTCAGTTTAACAACTTTAATATGGCGCAACATAATCAAGGTATGATTAATATGAACCAAAACAATCCAAATTTTAATTCAAATTATACTAGTGAACATTTACTGTTTTTACAAAAGAAGAGAATGGCTCAGAGACAGCAACAGCTGCTTATGCAACAACAGCAACAACAACAGCAGCAACAACGACAAAATCAACAGTCATCTATGATGCAACCTCAAACGTACACCATCATGAATAACAATCCTGGGAGTGGATCCATGCCCAATATGAACACTAGAATGCATATGTCAAATACTATGAATTTGAATACAACAACTTCAATGTTTCAACAACCACAACAGTTGCACCCCCAGCAACAACAACAAATGCTTGCACAACAACAAACAAATAATATGGTGCAACATTCTAACGACATAACCCCACAACCTAATAGCATGGCGCAACAACAATCTAATACGATGCAACAAACGAACAATATGGTGCAACACCCTAATACAATGTTGCAGCAATCAAGTATGTTACAGGATACCAGCAACCAAATTGTGAATACTACGCGTACTTTAACTAGTGATAGAACGAATATTAGCAATGTAGATTCAAATAAGAATCTGTTAAGTAGTTCTGATCAAACGTCCCAACAAACAGTTAATCTGAATACGTTTTCATCTACGACAAATGAACAATCAACAGATGATGCTGACTTAGATAGTTTATTAAATGATCCACCGGAACATTTTGATTTGGTGAAGATGTTTAGTTAGAATTTTATTTCTGCTTTACTTTTTTATATATTTATTATTCTACACAGTAGATCTTACCTAATGGGCATTAACTTTCGCTATCAATAAATTTTGCTAGATTATTTTAATTTAATTTTGTACTAATTCTCTTCCTGTTTACATTTTTGAATGATGCTTTTGTCTTTTTTTATTTTTTCCAACCTAATTATGCCTTCAAATTTGAAAACAATGTGCAAAGTTTTAAGGTTACGGAAATGAATGCCCTTTTTAACCATATCCAGATCAGGAGTGATCATACTCTGTTTCTACTTCATCACTTCTCACAGGCTTTAGGCCAACTATTATGATCATTCTGGGTCACAATTAAAAAATATTTACCTATTATGGCAAGCCTTAAGATAATGGTCATACATCACCTGTTGAGGAGTGTTTTTTGAGTATAGTTTTCAGCTGGAAAACTGAAAACTGTACTAAAAAAAACTCCTCCACTGGTGATCTCCGACCGTTATTTTAGGCTTGATTATGGTAAGACATACTCCAAATTATGTATGTAGTGTAGTCATTCTCTTATATTCGATATTGTAAGGAATTAAGAAAATCTAAACCAGGTGCCGTGCTTCAGCTTAAAAATACCTTATTGGGTCGACCACAGCCAGACATATAGCCTGAGTAATCGCTTATAATTTAGTCCGTTGCTTATTTAGCTTAATCTATGCATATTTGTTAGATTCTCAGTATGAGTCTCGCTACTCAATCAGCTTGGTCGCTTTCTTTGGTTTTTATTGGTATTTATTTGAACATCAGTGCACAAATCTTGGGATTTTCAACCACTGAGAATTGAAAGTTTGCACTAGATTGAGGTTTATAAACGTAGGCTTGAAAAAACCCAGTGAGAAAAACTTGTTCAAAATCCACAAAGTTTTTTTGCCCACTGAGAACTGTCGGACATCTCCTCATTATAAATGTTTTTTTTAGTGTAGTTTTCAACTTTGTAGCTGAAAACTATACTTAAAAATGTTCTCCACGTGTGATGTCCGACAGTTATTTTCAAGTAATTCCTGTAACTTATGCTGTGTTCACTGTGATTGAAATGAGACCAAATAATCACTGTGAAGGAGTGGCATTTGTAGTCTAAAGCTATGCTCTAAATGCCTCTCCTCCATAATGATAGTTTACTCCTGTTTTGACTACTCGTTCACTGGTTTACAATTAATTGCAGTGGTCGAAATAAGAGTATATAATCACTTTGAAGGAGATATTTTTGAGCATAGCTTCAGGCATTATAGCCTGAAACTATGCTCAAAAATCGCTTCTTCAAAGTGATTATTTGCCCTTCAACCACTGGATTGCTTTCTTCGCAATAAAGAAACCAATCGATTGCAAAATTATTCATTCAATATTCTCTCAATATTTACAACACTACGAATAGTGCACTGCTCAAATTGGAACAAATAATCACTGGACACAATCTGCAGAGGAGTGTTTTTAGGGTATGGTTGTAAAACTATACTAAAAAACACTTATCCTCAGTGATATTTGACATTTATTTCCAGGCCTGAGGAGTGATTTTTGAGCATAGTTTCAGACTTCTGAGTCTGAAGCTATGTTGAACAATTACTCATCCACAGTAATTATTATTTCCAAAGGTTAAACTAACTGCCAGTCATCACTGTGGAGGAGAGATTTTTCAGAGTATTTTCAGCCAAATGGGCTGAAAATATTCTGAAAAATTTCTCCTTCGCAGTGACGACCGGCAGTTATTTTATTCGCTGTACTTTGAGCAGTGACTAGTAAGTAGTCTTTTCTAATATGTTAGTTGTAGTAAGAATTACCCAGTTGAGTCACAGATACTCAAGTTTGGGTAAAATATTTTTAAACCACATTTCTTCACAAGTATATTGTAGATTAGTATGTATATTCAATGTATGGGTTGAGATAAAAAATAAATAGTGCCTGCAGAGGAGAGTAGCATGTCAACAATCTTGCAATCGATTGGTTTCAAATCGTGCAAAAAATAGATTTATAGAGAAGTTAAATTATATGCAGTGATCGAAATAAGAGCAAATAATCACTGTGGAGGAGAGATTTTCTGGCATAGCTTTAGGCTATAAAGCATGATACCCTGCTCAAAAATCTCTTCACAGTGATTATTTGCTCTTTTCTATCACTGAATTGTCAACAAGTTTCGTAGTTTTAAAAAAAAAAAATCAATCCTAAAGGATTTCACTCACTACTGTAGTGGATTAAAAGACAATGATCATTGTGAAGAAAGTATTTCAGGCTTTTAGCCTAAAGTTGCTCTTATTTCGACCACTGCACTGTGCAGTCTGCAGAGAAGAATACTGAGTCAACAATTTTGCAATGGAATGGTTTCTTTGTAACAAGGAAACTAATCAATCAAAAGCTTGTTGAGGTTTTTCTCTTTCTGCAAATCTTCTGACCCTTAGGTTGTGACTTCGTTTTGAAATTCAATGGTATTTTCCCCATTTTTTGGTTAAAAGCTGTAGGATTAATGTTTATTGCTTATGCCAATATGTTAAGTGCATCACTTTATGATACAATAATGTTCGAAATCAGAGCAAATAATCACTATGAAAGAGCGGTTTTTGAGCATTGCTCAATCCTTCTTGCAGTGATTCAGTGATTGTTTGTTCTTATTTTGAAGATCGTACAATTTTGCAACAAACTTTATAAAAAATAATCACTGTGGAGAAGTGATCTTTGAGCATTGCTTCAAGCTATAAAGCCTGAAGCAATGCTTAAAAATCCCTCCACAACAGTGATCAGTTTCTCTTTTGATGACAATGTTTTTTATGGACACAGAAACTATTTATTCTGGCGAAATCTATTTCAAATTGCTAAATTTAGCTACGCAATGAACGGAGTGAGGCCAAGTTAAGCCTAAATTGTATCTGCGAAGAAGAGTGTTGCTATGTCAACAAAGGATTTTTCGAATTGCTCAATTGCAAGTTTTGTGAATTCTCTACTGATACTACTTGTTCGTATTTTGACGATATACCTTTTCATAAATACATGAAAATGAGGCGTTGGCTGTTCAAAGTATAATTTATTGCAATGCAATGACTTCCTTATTGTGCAGGGACCGCACAAAAAGGAAGTTATTGCATGGCAACAAGTTTCTACTTTGAGCAGCCAACGCCTTGTTTTCATGCACTCTTCGAAGGGTAAGTGCAGTGAAATTTTATAGAATTTATTATTGCGATTGGGTAAAAATAGTAGAAAAATAGCACCTTTTTTTACATTTTAGGCTATTTTTTAAAAAAGTTTAGAAAATCTTTAGAAATGCGGAAGTTATTAAATTAATTCCGCATTTTTTTCATCCGCATTTGTTTCTTCCCGTAAGTTAACTTTATTTTTAAATGAAAAAAAGTGAAAAACAGGAATTTTCCTCCCCCCTTCTACAGTTACCCTTCGGAGAATAGGTCTATCTAATCAGTGATATGAAGCTTTCGACCGTCCTCTATGGAGCTCTGTAAATTGTATCGATCAATAAGAAAAAGAAAAGTAAAGAAGTGATTTATATTTAATGTACATAATATTGATTGATTGCTTCGTTATGAAATAACCAATCGTTGAGGAGCTTTGAAACCAGATGCTATGCTCAAAAATCCCTCCTCAGTTGTTCCAGTGGTTGTTTCACTTATTATAAGCACTTTTAGTTGATTCGATACGAATAAAGCAATCACGAGTTGATCCAATGATGCTGTTTTCTGACCCAGTGACTGACCACATAAATAAGTGAAGAATGCTGAGTAGTCTAGGAAATGACCAATGGATAGTTTGACAACACTCTTCTTTGCAGATCCTATACAGGCTCGCAGTGGTTGAAATAACAGTAGAGGAATAATAACTGCAGAGAGATTTTTTAGCATAATTTTTGGCTTTTATGCTTAAAAATCACTCCTCCACAGTGACTATTCGACAATCTGTATTAAATCTTATACGGTTTTTCTTAAAAAAAGGTCATAATAAAGGTACAATATTTTGTTTGTTGACGTCAGTGTGGATTATTGTTTTTTTTATACTGAATGTCAAAATAAATTAAAAGGATTTTTTTAGCCTCTGTATTATTACAGTGAAAGAGCATATTGTATATATTATCTGTCGTAAATATAGTAGTAACTTTTATATGAAACCACGGGCTAAATAGAATATCCATTTATTGAATTATATGGTCAAAGCAACATATTCCGTTTATCGATATTATTTGATGGGTACTTCTAATACAACCTCATTTTTAGATAATAGTCTCATAAAAGCTTAACCCCCCTAAAATATATCTTTTGTTATAAATAGCCGGATCGAGTAGGTGATTTGATGATTCAGCATGGCATCAGCAATTTTCCGAGGTGTCGAAGTTTCTTATTTGGGCCTGCCGTTGCTAAATATGGACTCTATGCAATCGAGTAATTTTTTTGGTTTATATATTTTGGAAAATAAAAGTTTCATGGGTCATCTTTGTTTATTATTTCTTGCCGACGCCATGCTTTTTCAGAATCACTTATATTTATAACAGATGATTTATTTTAAAACTACCTGGTAGTAAACTATAAAGTGGGCAGAAATTTTTGCGAAAAAGAAAAAAATTGAAAGAATTAAATTTTTGCGGATGGCCACAAAGATTACGTTTCGCTTAGACTTGCGGTCCATGTAAACCGGTGTCGCGCAAAATAAGGACCCGAAAAATTAGCGTCCTAATTTTCCATTCCAGTCTATTTCGATTTGCGCCGTCCACTCAAGATTAGGACGGCTGGTCCTGATTTACTAGAACATTAAGACTCGACCAGTCCTATTTTTCTGATGAATAAGGAATTTAGGAGGAGAATTATATTTTGGGATAGAAAGTGTTATTTCGGTCTTAAAAGAACTGTCCATTTAACGAGGTGTCCGCTTTATGGCATGTACGTCTTGTGGAGATAAGAACTTTTAAAGAACATCCATTCATTGAAAACTGAAAAGATAAAAACAAATTGAGAACGCCCCGAGGCTGTTATGAATCTTAACATGCAAACCACATGTAATTACACATTGATATTTCGAAGTGTTCTTTATGAAAATTACATGAAGTCACCGCAAACCTTACGCGAATTTTTCATGATAGCAATGCGAACCTAATAAAAGCATCAATCACATTGAGGAAATCAAAACAAACAAGATGGCATGATGGCTAGCGTCAAGGAGGTAAGTGAAATAATACCAAATAACAACCTTTACCAAGTTTGATCGTGGTTTCTGTGAGTACTATTAGTGAGATGTACATGTCTATTCTTAACTCTATTTACCCGAGGGGGAGGGGTGTACCACAACCCCCGAAATGTCCGTATAACTTCTGATCCAATTATCATATTAGGCCCAAATTTGGTGACTTTTCACGTTATTGTATTTGAAAAATTCTTTCAAAAAAAACTTTTCAAATATTTCTCCAAACAGACCGAAGACCACTTTTGGCCTTCGGGACCGGAAATTTTCAACAACAACAAAAAAATTAATAGTTGATAAACATTCATAAAATATAACAATATAATTAATTGTTCTAGCTAAATTTCCCTTTTCGCCTTCCAAGTCAGGTTTTCACGGGTACTGTGGTTGGATACTCACATTTTGAATGGAATAATGACATATGCAAATTTTTGTTACATTTTCGGGTAGTAGAGAGCCTGGGGTATATTGTGACCAAGTTTCAAGTAAAACGGAGCAGTACGAAAGTTATTGGACCCCCCCTCCCAAAAAAAAAAAAAAAAACCCTTAAAAAACCTTATAGGGTTACGGTGACTTCATGTAATTTTCATAAAGAACACTTTGAAATATCAATGTGTACTGACATGTGGTTTCATCGTGTCATAACATGCAAAATTCGCACGTTTAGATTCATGGTTATGGTTTATAACATGCAAAATTCGCACGTTATGGTTTATAACATGCAAAATTCGCACGGTATGGGTTATAACATACGAACTTCGCATGGTAAGTTTCATAACACGTGAAAATCGCATGTTACGTTTCATAACATGCGAAATTCTCAAGTTAAGTGTCATAACATGCGAATTTTGCATGATAAATAAGTGTCGAGAAAATGTCACATATGGGCCACCGTAGTACTGTTTGCCTACTGGTTTATGGAAATCTAAAATATCACCCAGCTACATTTTATCAACTACTTGTTCAAATAGAATTTTACCATCACTCCAACTAGTTGGAGTCAATCTTTCATTGTATATGACATACTTGAAATATTCTGTTAAATCTTCGTCTACTTGGTTTAACCATAGACCTGTTTAACACTGAATTGCCTTGAAAAATGTCTACGGACAATGATGTTGATATATACACTGCTTATCAATTTACCACAGTTCGAATAACTGCACTGCTCTGGAATAAAATACAGTTCGTCCGGAATACCACTAGCTACATTGTCGTTAGATTTTCAAATGAAATGTGAATTCCATCGATGGACTATCTCGTTTAATTCCTTATGAACACCAAGAGCATTGCTTATGAGCATAATTTCCAAGAATTAATCTCCCTCCATCAACTAAGTCTTTAAAAAAGTCTGTAACTCACGATGAGTAGCTACGTTTACAAAATGACCACCAATTTTCTATTCGTTGATTAGTGACCGACTTGCCGTATTGATGAGCGTTAACATGTTGTTATAAAAAGCAATGGCATGCTGCCATGAGTTCAGTTTCAGTTCCATAATCTGGTAAGAGGTCTGAACATTTACCAAGGATTTTTATAGCTTCCATGTACAGAAAAGCAGGTACGATCGGATCATCCGACTTAACTACCTTCAACCGCAGTATCCTCCCTGAAAATCCATCCACAGCTCAATAGATGGGGAATCCATGGAGTTTTGATTTATCATACCCGTCCGCATGCCAGCAATGATTTCGCCTAAAAAACGATAATCAATGTGCTATTAATTTCCCTTTTCTTCCGATATAAACTATATTTTATAACATACTTAACGGATACTAATTTCCGGGGGTATTTATTTTGATAGTTGAGTTTGATAGCTGCACATATTAGTAAAGAGAAATGGTAAACTGAGAATAAGATGTGCACTCACCCAATGAACTGTATTTTCTACGATTGAGTCTACGTTATTTTCTTTGCTTAGTACTTTCTGGATCGATATCTTTTAGTAATTCCATGACATTATCTCGTGGTAATACAACCCATAAGATTGCTTTAAAAGATGCCACATTTCTCTATAACCCAGCTTTGAGGATGGACCCGCAGTTTCTACTGCGGGCAACCACTGATGTTTCTCTTCCTGTTTAAACTTTGATCCTTGAGTCTTCTTTTTAATGTTCTGATGCTCAAGGCGAGTCCTTGGTGCTTTTGTAAAAACATAATTATAGCGCTGTGTGTATCTATGGTGTAAATCCACGATGGAAATAGTGCAGAATGATTTCTTCTTCTGTTGCATTTTCTTTCAGGGTTTGAAAACCTGGAGAATCATTGAGTCGGATCTGCATTTTGTACAAAAGAAATCAGGATTACAATGTTTACAACTGATCGCATAAATTATGAGACATTTCACGAATTTCGACAAGCAATACAAGCCACAAGTAAAACGTAAATAC
>JAULBZ010000389.1:0-32212 GCA_032360805.1 Neoturris breviconis
TACAGTAAAGTAGAAGAAATCTTTGCGAGCTGTGAAAAGTTTGACAAACCTGTGCTAGAAGTTGTTTCTCTATTCTTTGCAAATGATCTACCTGAAGCTCCATTAGAGTTAGTTAACAATATATTGCTTGATTGCAAATTGGCAGGACTTCAACTCAAGGAAGATGAACTAAAGAACGTTTATATGCAAGGTATATTTAATTATCTTCATTTGATGCAATAGTTATTTCTCTGAAAAGTAGGTCTCTAAAATCGCAAGGACATTCCCATGTATTTTTTTTTTACAATTCACAAGGACATTCCAATGTATTTTTTACGTTTTGCTACATTTGGCGAGCTCCAAGTGTCCTCGGCAACCGTTAAAAAAGGTTTGTCTCACTTTTTTTTTTTTTTTTGTAAAAGAGATAACCTGACTAAACTGAGATTTTTGGAGAAAACTTTTTGCATGAGTACCTATTATTCAAGATCTTTAATAGATCATGCTTCCGAAGAGCAAGCATTTTGAAATTTGGTACCAGCATTTAGTTTTCGTCCACTCAGTCCTAAGTTTTAGGTAAAAAAGGGTCGAACTTGCATTTTTGATTCAATGGACTGGAAAGGCGTGGTACCATCCTGAAATCTGGTTTTGGCATTCCAGGCGATATTGCGAGACAGCAGGCCAATTTATTTGGGATTTTTTCAAAAGTGTATACTTAAGAAAACTTTAGAGAGTTTAAATTCTATGAGGTTTTGATCACATTCACCCAAATATCATATCCAAATAATAAGGGGAGAAGTAGAGACTTATTTTATTTGTAATTTTCGTGAATCTTTTTATAGCCATTTTATGTTGGGGGGAAGCTCCTTCCTCAATTTATTGAAATAATAAGTGATATTTTTTTTATAGAAATAATTTTTTAAATTCTTTTAAAGCACAACCAATACTATAATGCATTTTCTATTTTAATTTGGTGTGTACGAATACTATGATAAAGTGTGTAAGCAATTCATATCCACTTTGGAGGAGTGATTTTTAGCACACCAAACCAAATTTGGATGGGCTATTTCTATCACTTTGTGGCGGCAGCGGCTGCGGCGGCGACCCACCTTTCTTAATAGACCATGCTTCCGAAAAGCTAGCATTTTGAAATTTGGTACCTGCATTCGTGGCTATATTCTAGAAGGGCTTGCCAAAACGTTTCGATTTCGTCCACTCGGTCTCTAGTTTTTGGGCAAATGGTCTGTGGTACCGTCCTGAAATTTGGTTATGGCGTACTAGGCAATATTACGAGACCGCTTGTATTTTTCAATTTCGTCAACTTGAGACCTAACAAAAACAGTGGAGGAGAGCAATAAATAACTCCTATGACATCGACTGAACAATATTGAAACAATAGATCATTCAATAATATCTTATATCGACAGACAAAGGATATATGTGAAAATAGTCGAAAATTTTTATATATACCTCTCTGGAGGAGAGCACTGATAGCACACCTTTAGCATAATATTTTCAATTGCCATTACTCGGAAATGTTCCTAGTTCGTTTGATTTGTTGTTCAGAATTTATCGTAAAAAGTTCATATAATAGGGTTAAAACAGGATCAGCCTTAAGAATAAAAAACAAATAATAATGAGGAGAAACGAATTATCAGAGACTGCATACTACCTGCCTGTCTTTGATAAATCGGATATTCATGTCGGTGAAAGTATTATATCGACATTGCGTATTCACAGAGACTACCAGCGCTGGGTTCGAGTATGCTGTTCTTAACTTCCAGAAAACTAGGTACAGTTGGAGATTTGACCTGTTCTTGCGCTATTATTCATCTCCTGGCTGGAAAAATGAGCTGTTCTGGAGCTGGTATCTCGTCGACTGGGAAATCGATATGTTTTTGAGTAGCTCTGTCTGGAAAAAAGAACTGTTCTGAGATGTCGTCTCGGTTGGGAAAAATGGCTCCAAATAAAATTTATTCAGGTGGAAATAGGATCTGTTCTAGGATAGACATTCCTGTGCTTAGCTGGTGAAAGGAGGTGTTCTTACGAGAAAAATCTGTACCGTTTCAGAGAAGTCTCACCCTCCTCCGCAGAGCCTGCGCGCGCGGAAAGGCGAAAAGGAGGGCACGAGGCGCTCTGCCTTCGTCAAATTTTGCTTTTTTATTTTTTGGCACTCCACCGCAGATGTTTTTTATTTGTCTTTTTTGGCCGACGTTAGGCTCTGCGGGGAGTGCAGTAACAGTAGCTATGTAAATATTGCAGCAAATACTGTAGTAAAGTGTTTGGAGCATATTTAAAAGAATCCGTGGTAAATGAAGAACTAAACATGTATATAAGGAAGGCTGAGCTTTTATTAAATCTTTTCCTTGTGCACACGAACAAATGAAATAAACCACTATGTTACACCATACATCTATGGTTACACCAATCGAAGAAAACCCAGATGTCGTAGTGATACACGCTTGAACTAACAATATAAGATCTAGACGTGGCCAGTCTGAAGAATTGAATTAAAAGATAGCAGAAGAAATTATTCGAATTGATTATACCTGCCGCCAAAGAGAAGTCAATGAGATCTTTGTATCTGCCATTACATGTAGACGTAGACAAGTCAGAATTAAGAAAGTGAAAGATGTAAATTGCTTGGTAAAGAACTTGTGTGTAAGAGAGAATTTTAATTTTATTAGTAATAATATGCTAAGGGAAGGGAATAAGAGAAGAACACCCATGGAATGACGGGTTATATTTATTGGATGAGGGCACATAATAAATATCTAAAGCGTTGAACACCTGAGGACAACATTAACTTAGAATCTGAGGTCAATTTGCATTACCAAAACAGTGAATTTGTACAGACACGTAGAGTAGTAGAGCCATGTTTAAGTACATTCCTTTATGAGTATGATGCAAATAATTTAGTAAAGGAAAAGGCATGCTTCAAAAACTCAAGAAATCCTAGCTACTGGTCTTTTTATCAGAAATAGTGTCCATAGCTTTCAAAAATAAATGTTGTTTCAACTGGATTGTCCGACTTTCATAAAATGACGGTCACGGTTGTAAAGTCAACATACATCAAAACTAAACCAAGGGAAATCACTTATAGAAATTATAAAAAATTTGTTTGGGATGAGAAATTCAAGGAGGAACTTAAATGTGCTCTGTATAAGGAAAGTATAAATACATAAAGATTTTGAAAATATTGTTCTAAAAGTTTTAAAAGAACATGCTCCATTAAAGAAAAAGTTAATAAGAGCAAATCAAGCATCTTGGCCAAGATATCGAGAAAGGCCATGATGAAAAGATCTGAATTATAAAAACAAAGTTATATCAAACCAAGACCCCTTTGAGTCTAAAAGCTTTGAAAAAGCAAAATAATTTTGTTTCTAAGCTATATATAAAAAAGAAAAAAGAAAGTTATAAGAACCTTGACTTGAATACAATTATTGATAACAAAATGTTTTGGAAAATATTAAAATCGTTTTCTGATAAGGGTCCAAAAAATCAAAAAGAAAAAACTATTGTGAAAGACAAAGAAATTATTGCAGAAGATAAAGAAGTTGCAGAAACTTTAAATTCATTCTTCAATAACGCTGTAAACTCCTTAGAAATAGAAGAGAATAAATATTTACTATCCTCATCAGAACACTCAAACAATCCCGTTGACATTACTCTAAATGAATTTGATTGTCATCCAAGTATTAAAGAAAAAGTTATTCCGACCTTTTTTTCCTTTTCAGAGATTACATTATCTGAAGTAGGGAAGGAACTGAAACAACCTAATCCAAAAAAAGCCAACACATTTCAAAATATCCCATCGAAACATTTAAAACAATCTTTTAAAATATGTGGAGGATATGATAGATCTTTACAAGCATTCTCATACATACGACAAAGGAACAATCTCAAATTCATTCCAGCCAAGGGAATTATTATTATTATTATTATTTCTTTATTTTACATGGGTAAAAACTAATATAGCTACAGTCAAACTAATTAAAGTTAACTATTTACACCCATAATGAAATCTAAATATTGTATATAAAAAACTGTAAAACATATTGTATATAAAAAACTGAAAAACTGAAATATTGTTCAATATATAGCTAGATGGCAACGTAATAAAATAAATATAATATACTATATTATAATCTATAAATATAAAATTCATTCAAACAGCTTAACATATCCTAATCCTTGTACATAGTCCTTGCATAATCTACATGGACAATTATCTGGTACCCACTGCTTTATTTCTTCTTTAAATGTGTTCAACAAGGGCACTTCTTTGCTTGGGAACGAGGTTGTCAACTTTCAATATTTCTCCGTACAGAAAACTTATCTGATTGGCTGAAAAAATACCGATGAAGATACAGAACCAAATTAAATACCGATGAAAACATAATCAGGCGTAAGCAACTCACAATGACTGCAACGATTAAACTCAAATATCTTTGGAAAAGCAACCGTTACTCTAGCAGTAAAACTAAAGGTGTTTAATACATGTGTAAAAAGTGTTTTCATGTACAACAGCGAGATTTAGACTCTCACAAAATCAAAAGAAAATAATATCCAAACACCATATCAAGCGAAAAGCTTCTCAAATAGAGCAAAAAAAACAACAAAGAAACTGGAGCTTTGACATGCCACGCGTCTGCTGGAATATTTTTCATCAACACAAGCTATTGTAGTATTTAAAAGAACAACAAACTACCGAGAGGAAGACCACCAACCACATGGATCGACAAAGTAAAACAACAGTAAAAACGTGTGAGCATTGAATGGGAGAACGGAATGTTTTAGCAATGAACAGAACAAATGGAAACACATTACTTTTAGAGACATTTTCTACACAATATATTTATGACGTCACTCAAGAAAGTTTTCTGCAGAAATAAAGAAATACTCTTATTTGATGATATTGTTTCATAATAATTTCTGTTTAGATTATTCATCAGAAAAGAGAAAAACAACAAAAGAATAATAAATGAATTAACCAATCAGAATACCCAATTTTTTCTGTTCTGTGCCACGAAAAGTTTTTTGGAGTAGAGATCGGAGGTAAATTTGCCCCCTATGGTTTTCGTAACTTTATTTTCACACAACGTAGCATCTCGAAACTTTCCAGGTCTTTATAATAACCTTTTATACGTTACTTGCCCAATTTCAGGTCAACTGATCACTTTAATATTAGCTATTGTCTGAAGTCACCTCTCAAATTCCTAGTATTTCTCACTTAAATATCTGAAATACTGAAAATATTATATCTTTTGTTTAGGAGTAAACTTGAAATTTTAAACCCTGTTTTATATTCACGAGTAGAATCTATGTAGAAAGTATTTTGGGGTGACACGCCCTTTCCCCCTGATTTTCCGATTTGCCCGGTATTTCCGATTTGCCCGGTATTATCTACCCGATTTTTATAGATAGGATACTAATTCTTGAAACTCTGTTAGAGAACTAGGTTTTACCTTCTAGAATCAATCAACAGAAAGTAAAAAGAAATCCACAGTAATTTTTTATTTGCGATTGAAGACAACATATATTTTTTCAAAAAAATCGACGAAGTTAAAATTTCTGATGACGTCATAGCAAGAAATGCTGACGTCAGCAAAAATAATAATACCATTTTGAAAAGATCTTGTTCTGGGCTATAATTGTGCCATTTGTTTACATTCGATTTTTGAAAAGCAAAACCGCATATTTTATCTAAAATAGTCACAATTAGCCTACCATTTCGACGTTGGCTAGATCACAAAGCAGACCAAATATATACTAAAGAAACGCGCAAATAACAATGTAAACAAAAAGAAACTTGTAGTTTTGTGCTGCATGTAGTTAACCACGTAGTCTTATATTTAAACAAGAAAAAAAATCATCGTAAAAGCTGAGTTGACATAATAGAAGGGAGAGAAATCTTTACACGTTCATATCCATTTGATTAAGTATCCCCTCATCTTTTTCTGTGACAATACTGATAGCACTTCTTGGGATTTTAGATACTATTAAAATAAACAAACTGCAGAACTAACGCAATGCCGAACCATAATCGAACATAAGAGTTAGTTTACACCGTTTTCGTCTTGAAGATATTATGCAATTACCTTATTGCTTGTAAGTTGTTTGTTATGCACCGGCTGCTGAAGACCCTACTAAATTCTACTTTTTCTGAAAATATAAAACACGGTTTTTTAAATATTTTTTTTGTCCAACATTTAAAATTTGCAGCACACATAAACATATAGTAATCAATATCTGTGTCACATAATAAAAACGTGAATTTTTATGGTGTAGATTCCAAAACCACCGACCACAGTTTATACTACCTGTAGAAGTGTCATAAAACGAGTATGGAAACGCGAGAAATATAACAAACAAACAACCCTTTTTGAAAAGCAAGCATTTTGGAATGCTATTCGTATTCGCTAAAGGCGCTTTCCAAAACCACCATCGTTATAACCATGCAATAACCATGTCAAACATATATCCGCATACCATAAAGTAAATAATAAACCTAAGTCGTAACCGTAGGAAGAAAAATCGCCAGAATCAAGGGAGTTTCTCTTATAGTTATAGGGTATGCTAGCTCTGAGATGTACGATTTTAGAAAATGTGCTGAGATACCATCAGGACCTGGTGCTGATTTAGGATCCATTTCTTTTACCGCTAAGATAACAAGTTCCTCAGTAATTTTGATATCAGTAAGTTCGGAAATTTGATTCCGTGGATTAAAAACAGGGAGGTCATTTTGTGGGTGAGAAAACACAGAAGTATATTGATTGCTTAAAATTTCAGCCATCTTTTGGGGCCAACTTTCAAAGTTGTCGCCAAGCTTTAACCCTATTATAGTAATTACCTCTTGATACCAGAATTATAAAAATACGATCAAAATTTAAATTTTGCAAAAAAATTTGCTGACGTCAGCATTTTTTTAGAAAAAATTACCATTTTTTACTCCATTTTTGATTGGCTATATCTCAGGAACAAAATAAGATTTTTTGATTCTGTTTTCACATTTAGAGTGTAAAATGCTGTGCCTTTCATTTAATTATAAAACAAAACTGTTTTAAGTCCACATTAGCCTACTATAGCGCGCCAAAATTGACAACATTTTCTTCAAACATTTTTCGATCAGCTTCAGTCGAAATTAGTATTTCTGCAAAATAGACACAATTATTTGACACTTAGTAAACTCTGCTTAGTCTTTAACTATCAAAATGAATGAAATAACCAATTATCTATGGTGCTATGGGGTGCAGTTTTGCCCCCCCCCATATATAATAGGGTTAATTAGTGCGACATTTTGAATTAATGCGGCGTCAATTTATTATTATTATGTAGCGAGAACATGAATTTGAAGGGTTTTCCATGAGTTACGCATGCCCTGTTTACGTTTTCAATGTTTTTCAAAAAGCGCCTTTGAATTAAGTTAGACGCGACAAGTAAAATTGTATAAAGCGAATGTCGATTTTTTTGTCGCATTTACTCCAATCTAAATTAACTAAAGTTAGACATGACATCGGCTGTCCAATTTTAGATTTTTATGAAAACACGGAGTATAATTAAATTTTCTACGTTTTAAGACGCTTAATCATTATTTTATGAAAATGTGGGATAGAGACAAATTTTCTCACCTAGTATTTTAGGTAAAAACAAAAGAAAGGTTACAGGAAATAGTTTACAACACAATTCCGCTGATGAAAACAAAAACGGAATAATATACAGGCAGAGTGAACAAAAACCTGCTTAAAGTTCGCATTAAAGACGCTATAATATAATAATGTCGAACGATGTTGTTCTAGGTTCTTTACTGCTTACTCTGAACAAGTTTTCACATGAGAATGAAGGGGATCGTAGTTAGTAGTCTTTCATTATGTGAATATCTTCTTAATAACCAAAATCTTGTTCAAAGTCCGCAGTAAAGATGTTAGAACAACGTTGAAAGCGTCTTCATTGCGGACTTTAAACAAATTTTTGCTCACTGGACAGGGACAATCTCGATTTAGTAACTAAATTTTACAAAGTTCAATAAAAATGCAACTGCACAGAACAGAAAAGTAATGGATTGGTTACTTTGGTACCAACAACCAATCAATAGTCGACGTTGAAAAGCTTCATATCATCAAAACACTCTCCCCACATTATTTATTCTTATTTTAATCTAGCACTAACATTGCTCACAACAATCAGAAGCCGAACTAAATCGTCTCCACCAGAGTGCTAATTCGATAGTCCTCCAATAGCTTTGTTCCCAAGTTTTTTGCACCGTCTAGAAGGCAAAAAGCCCTGGAATCGAGGTTGGCAATTACAAAAAAATCGATCTCAATGATTATTGAATAGGCCATCTTCTCCATATTTGATATCGGAAGATTGGGAAAAGCAAGCTCGTCCCCAATGCCTTTTTACTTTTAAACTAAAAATCAAGTGCATTGGTAAAGAGCTTGTGGGAATAAATTTCAATAAGTAACTGTTGATTTTTCTTTATTAAAAAAGAGATAAATCTTTATAAAAAAAAACTCATGGAACATCTTTAAAGTATTAGTTACAGAGAAGAGAGTTCTAAAAAGTCAACAATCGTGCAGCCTCGTACTATAGAACCCAATCAATTGCAAGATCGTTGATATAACCCAGTAGGAAAAAACTTGTTCAAAATCAACGTTAGAACAACGTTAGAACAACGTCAAACCACTTTGTTGTAGCGTCTTTACTGCGGATTTTGAACAAAAAAAAAATCAAAGTCCGCAGTATAGGAGCTAGCGCAATGTTGAAAAAGTTGTTCTAGCGTCTTTATTGCGGACTTTGAACAAATTTTTACTCACTGGACAGGTTCTTAATTGGAAAGAGACAATCTTAAAACGTCGTTTTAAAAGCAACATTTTTGGTAGCTCGATTTAGTAACGAAATTTTACAAAGTTCAATAAAAATCCACCTGCACAGAATAGAAAAGTATTATGTCAACGAGCTTGCAATGGATTGGTTACCAATTAATCTTCGATACAAAGAAAACAATCCATTGACTCAGCACTCTTCTCTGTAATTTTGTATTTCGAAAGTGTTTCCTAAGTGAAATAAATACACAGAGTTCGAAATAAGAGCAAATAATCACTGTGGAGGAGTAATTTTGAAGCATTGTTTTAGGTTAGAAAGTCTGAAGCAATGCTCAAAAATCACTCCTCCACAGTGATTATTTGCTCTTATTTTGAACGCTGATGTTCAAGTAAATATTTGCATAAATGGAGTGATCGAAATAAGAATAATCACTGTGGAGGAGTGATGTTTGAGCATCTCACACTCACTTCCACGGTAATTATTTATTCTTATTTCGACCACTGAAGAGTCGATTTTTTAGTATGTCCAAAAAAAACTTCGTATGAATTGCTACTAAGTAAGGTCATACAAACTAACAATACACAACAACCGCAATCGGTAGCCCTCCATTCCGTGCAACTATAAAAAACCTTCGTTTAAATGATTGACAAACAGAGCATTGACTGTATTTACAAATAGACAGCTGAGTCAGCTATCTTACCATTAATTCGTAACATTGAAATTAGTTCGTAACGATGGTACCAATGAATTTCAAGTTCGCTGATGTAATACTCTTTCTTATAAGCACATTGAACGAGTTCTTATCTACTAGGACGTCGCGTGTCGGTACATATATATCGTAGTGGGCACACGTAAGTTCAATGTCAAAACAACATTGTCAAACAACATTGTCACGTCAACGTCGTGTTAACATTGATCGTTATGTCGTGTAGCAACAGGAAAATATATTTGCGGATATTATTTTACTGGAGGACTAGGTTCTAGGTTGTAAAATATAAATGATATTAAAACATTTTATACACAAACTCCTAAATCTGAATATAACTGTTGTGGACATTACCCGTGTAGGAGAGTTTTGCAGTACTCGACCACTACTCCTCCACATGTGATGTCCGGGGTAGTTATTTCCACCCTTAAGAAATAAATTTTTAATAAAACTTCATATACAAATATTTATAACAACGGAACATAAACAGAAATTTGCAATAAGCTATACTTCAGAACTACCTTGTTAAAAAATTCCACTAATGGATTGGTTACTTTGGTACTAATAACCAATCAATATTCTATAATTGTGCTTGATTGAGTAAATAGTAGGGGCCTTTCATAGCTATCAACTCGTGATGGTTACCAATCTCAACGATCTTACCAGCTTGAATGACGGCTATAGTGTCGGCATTTTGTATAGTAGACAACCGATGAGCGATTACAATAGCCGTTCGTCCTTCCATAGCAGCATCGAGAGCTTCTTGTACGATCTATATTATAGGAAGAGAGAATAGGCGCAAATAGTCACTGTTAAGAAGAGTAATGGGTCAATTTATCGCCTTCAAGATCGTTGACTTCACACTCTCTTTCGTAGATACATATGAGATTTGCATTCAGAGATGTGTAAAATAAAACTACAAAGAAGTGTGCTTTTCCAACGAGCTAGAAGTTGATTGGTTCATTCTGGAAAACATTCTTCACATTTCTATGAGTAGACTGGTGGAAAATTTTGTGGAAAAAATCCGCAAAATTAAATTCCCGCGGAAATGACTAAAAATTGTCTTCTGCGAAATTGACTTCCCGCGAAATATGATCTTTCTTCCTTCCGCGAAATTAAATTCCCGCGAAATTTACTTAAATAAGGTAAACACTAAGGTAAACACTTTCGATGAGGAGACTGGAAAACATTTGTAACAGTTCAATGAAGAGACTGGAAAAGAAGTTTAAACAAGCTTTACCTTTTCGCTCTCTGAATCCAGTGCTGAAGTAGCTTCATCTAATAATAATATCTTTGGATTTCTAATCAGTGCACGTGCGATTGCAATTCTTTGTTTCTGTCCACCAGATACAAGTGACCCTTTGTCACCCACATTTGTGTTGTAACCCTATTGTTAAAAGAATAGTTTTTAAAATAAGAGCAAATAATTTCTGTGGAGGAGATTTTTCTTTAAAACCACTCCTCCATAGTGTGTATTTCTTCTAATTTTAAGCACCGAAGATAATGCATAGGTTAATAATTGTAAATAGGATCTGCTGAAGAGAGTACTTCGCAGTGGTCAAAAACTTGCTCAAAGTCCGCAGCAAAGACGCTAGAATAGCGTTGAGAACAATGTTCTACTGTCGTTACTGCGTACTTTGAACATGTTTTTGCATGATTTTGCAGTTAATTAGTTTCTTCTTAAGCAAATAAATATATTGAAGTGGGATTACTAGGGGTTAAAATAACAGCCGGTTATCACTGTGGAGGAGCGATTTTTAAGAATATTTTCAGCAAAATTGGAAGAAATTATTTTGAAAATCTCTCCTCCACAATGATGACCGGCAGATATTTTAGCCTCTGGATTATTACTATATACATAATTGCTCTCCACTTTATTTTTGTAATTTTAACGCCAAACTCAATAAAACAGGTATTATCTACAAAGGGCGTATTATCATATATATATATGCATGGGGCGTGGGCGTACACAGTCCATATAGGATTTATATTTGAGACCGTATTCGGTCCTGTGTGTGTTAAACAAAAAAGCCTAAATGTAACTGCCATACATCACCTGTGGAGGAGTCTTTTTGAGTATAGTTTTCAAATTTTAAGCTGAAAACTATACTCAAAATCCTTCACATATTCAGGCTTAACTTATTTGTTAACATATAGAAATCATCAAACAAATTCATAGGAGAGTACTAAATCAACGATCTTTCAAATGATTGGTTATTCGGTATGAAGAAATCAATCAATTTCAAGTTCATTCGCATAGCACTCTTCTTCCACATCGTAGTTCTTACATCCGGTAGATTATTAACAAAATGATGTATATTAGCACTTTTACAAGCTTCTTCAATTTCTTCTTCAGATATTTTTGTTTTTTCTTGATCTATACCATATAAAATATTATCACGAATACTACAATCAAATAAAACAGGTTCTTGTTGAACAATACCAATCTCTGCACGTAAATGGCGTACGTTGAATTCTTTGATGGGTTTACCGTCTAATGTCTAAAGAATAAGGGTATAAAAGTGTTGCAATTTGACTTATGGACCATCTCAAAATTTCGCTCCAAAACAAACTTTTTTGTTAGAGTTAAATCAACTAAAATTGACAAACTGTGCAGAAGTGTGTTAAGTCAATGAGCTTGCAATGGGTTGGTTTCTTCGTCCAATCCATTGCAAGATCATTGACTCAGTAGCTACTCTCCTCTGTAGATTTTATTTTTAAGACGATCCCTTATTCTTAATAAATTTCAAGATTGTTGAAACAGTATTTTTATTCGTAATTATACGAAGGATAGTATCTTAAATGATAGGCTTACGCCCCCGGTAAATTAAACGCCCCTATGAAATAAACCTTTCCTGCAAAATAACTTTGTTTTTATAAACGCCCCTGTCGTATAAACGCTCCCCGAAAATGTTTGTAATAATTACGTTCTTCGGATAATTATCTAAAAAAAAATACGCATACAACAAAAGATTTATATTTTTTATTACACGCCCAAGTCAAATAAACGCCCATATCGAATAAACGCAACCCCAAAACTATAGATTTTTTAATAAACGTCCCGGGCGTTTAATCGAACATTTACAGTATTAGTCAGAGATGATTCATAGGTGTGACTGTATATCTAAGAAATATATTCATAATTTTCTGATTTTTAGATCCAGCTTACAAATAGGGTATTAGAAAGGCGCGTCTCAGTTAGCAAAAACTTGTTCAAAGTCCGCAGTAAAGATGCTAGAACAACATTTTTAACGTTGTTCTAGCGTCTTTCCTGCTGACTTTGAACAAGTTTTAGCTCATTGGGATCGTTTTTAAAAAAGCAAACCTGAATATAACTGTCGGATATCACGTGTGGAGGAGTGTTTTTTGAGTATAGGCAATTATATCAAAGCTTGAAAAGAGCACTACTTCTCAAATCCCAGTATTAGAAATAAGAATAAATAATCACTGCGTAGGAGTAAAATCCGAGCAAATGCTCCTCCACAGTTTGTATTTGATTTGATTTCAAGCGGCGAACCCATTCTTCTACTGTGTAATTAGGTTTTAAAAAAACTAGATTCGACCAAAAATTAAACAACAAAGAAGAATTTCCCTTAAGTCAACGAACTTGCAAATTGATTGGTTTCTTCAGAACGAAGTAACCAATCAATTGCAGGGTCGTTGTCTCAGTACACTCATCCATGGATACTAACCAGCTCGCCACCAACAACGTCATAAAATCGTTCTATTAATGATACAGAAGTTGATTTACCACAACCACTAGCTCCAACAAATGCCAACATCTGACCTTTATGTATATTAACGGTAAGACCTCTCAATACTGGTACATTTGATCGATTTGGATAATGAAAGGTGACGTTCGAAAATTCAACATTTCCTTCAAGTTCATCCTAGAAATTAATGTAAGCGAATTGTATTAAAAATGGCGTTATTTCAGAGAGCTTGCATTTGATTGGTTTCTTTAGTACGAAGCAACCAATCCAATATAAGTTACCATCATGGTACTACTGATATTATGCTATGGAGGATAGCAGGACAAATAGGAGGGATAGACCAAGCCGGAATGTCGCCAAACGAATATCGCCTGTGGTGGAGTGTCTTTTAGTATAGGGCATTTATATTCAGACTTACCCAGTGGGCAAAAAAACCTGTTGAAAGTCACAACAGTAAAGGCCCTAGAACAACATCGAATGGTGTTTTTCCCACTGGGTAGAGGCTTTATAGAAGAAATTAAATCAAGGAAATTATTTCGATAACTTCATTCCTAGTAAAGAAAACCTTGTTCAAAGTCCGTAGCTAGTTTATTGCACACTGGGAATCCTTATCTTCAATGCTCAACGTTAGAACAAAAACTTTCACAGTGGATGAGTAACAGAAAGAGAAAAGCAGAAAGTTACCCAGCGGACAAAAACTTGTTCAAAGTCCGGAATAAAGACGTCAAACGACGTTGTTCTAGTGTCTTTACTGCGGATTTTGAACAAGTTTTTGCCCACAGGGTACGTTCAAAAATCTTTCATCCACAGTGATTATTCGTTTTTATTTTCAGCACTGGTTAAACCCTTTTTTGACGTGGTATGACCCCCTGATATTCCACATTTTCCGAAATAAATAATCGATTAATACTAACATTTAAGGGGGTTATTTAATCAAAAATCAGAGAATCTGATCATCACTGTGGAGGAAATATTTTTCAGAATATTTTTGACGAAATTGACTAAAAATATTCTAAAAAATCTCTCCTTCACAGTGATGACCGGCAGTTATTTCAAGCCCTGTGTAAAAAGAACAAAAGAATGACAATTAAAATATCGTAAATATGGGTGTCCGTAATTTACCTTCATTCCTTCGTCACTATACGCATCAATTGGTGGCTTCCTGTCAAACAAATCTAATATCCGTCCAGCAGATACTTTCGCTTTGACATAATCAGGCGCAAACGAAGCTAATTGACCAGCTGTCATCGAACCAAATTGAACAGAAATAATTACTCTGTAAGGAGAATACTGGGAGTTAATAATCATGCAACTTTCTAGTTCTTGGCAACAAGAAACCAATCAACTGCTTCAGTGATCGAAATAAGAGTAAATAATCACTGTGGAGGAGTGATTTTTGAGCATAGTTTCTGGCTACAAACCTGAAGCTATGCTAAAAAATCTCTCCACCACAGTGATTATTTACACTTATTTTGATCACTGAGTCTTTTTCGGGCTCCTCAATATTGGTGGATGGGGGGGGGGGGGGATGGTTTGTTTGTCTCACCCCTCCTCCATAACATTTGATGGAACCATGCTGTAGAATGTTAGGTCAACACACAATAAAAATTTTGGTACAATTAGTTTTTTTTGATGACGTCATTAATTATGATAAAATTATCAAGACAAAAGAGGTGGTGCAAAACAATTTTTTTAAATGAGAAAAAAAATTGTTTGCTAAGGGTAATTATCTCCAGTTACCAAAAAACTTTTTTTTTCAAAATGATCCCGGATAAATTATAAGAAAAGTCCTACAATTTCTAGTCGTAAAAGTCATTCATTCAAAATTTATTTTAAAAAAAGTATAATAGGGGGGTTGAAACAACTCCCTTCCAGTAGGAATAGGGTTAAGATAGCAATAGAGACCATTGTTCTATTGCTGCGGAGAAGAGTTGTATAATTATTGGTGTAAATTATTTGCTACTACGGAGATTTAATGCTCGATTAAATATAAAAACATTGCCTTTTAAAGTTATTTAAGTAATTAAGAACGTCTTAAGAACATGAGGCTCAAATTGAAGAAAAGATAAGCACGAGGCTGACGAGAATTTCACCTGTTCTTATAAAAATGTTATCATAACAAATCACTCCGTCAGTGATTAATTGCTCTCATTTCGAGCGCTGCATACAAATGCTCTTAATGTTAATTTTCTACCAATGGAATGTCTCCTTTTGGAATTCATGCGGAATTTTTCGCCCAATGGAAATCAATCTTTTTTAACGCCCAGATTTTTTATTATCCAAAGAGCACACAATACACTTGCACAATCAATATCAAACTATGCATCGTTTTTTATATTGATTAGAATTCGTCAGGTACCGGCAAAATGTGAAACGCTGATGTTGTTAGAAATGTTACACCTTTCATCAAAAGTAAATAGTTTATCGGAAAAATCTGCTATGGAGGAGAGTGTATCATTATGTGAAAAGTCTAAAAATTATTGTCGGACATCAACTGTGGGAGTAGTGCTTTTTTAGTATAGTTTTCGACTGCAAAGCTGAAAACTATACTCAGATCCTCCACAGGTGATTTCCACCAGTTATTATTCAGGCTTACTGTAATGCCGAAGAAAAAATAAGCAACCATGAAGAAGAGCACTGAGTCAATGAAACAAATCCATTGCAAATTATTTGACACAAGACCCTTCTTCGCAGATCATTGTAAAACATACTTCATCATGTCAGCCAAGGTTAAGCCATGACATTCAGCTAAGTAACCGCCCATTCTAAAAGCAGCTGCATTTGAAAAGAAAATAATTCCCATCGAAAATCCAAACGATAATCCAAAGAAATGAGCACTCTTTCGTGCTTGTTTATCCGGTTCTGCTAACAAAGTCACATATTTGTTATATATATACTCTTCTTTGCCAAGTGAGGCCACAGTTCGTATCTGCATGATACCTTCAGTTGCTACCTAGGAGATAATTGCAGAAAAAAGTTGCTGAAATCCCACCGGTCATCACTATCGGGGAGAGATTCTTCAGAATATTTTGGCTGAAAATATTCTAAAAAATCTCCCCTCCACAGTGATGACCAACTGTAATGGGTAAAAACTTGTTCAAATTCAATAGTAAAGACACTAGGACAACGTTGAAAACATTGTTCCAGCATCTTTACTGCAGACTTTGAACAAGTTATTGCCTACTGAGCTCTTCCTCCACCTTTATCTTCTTTAAATCTACCAAAAGGTGAAAAATGCCCTGCAAAAAGAAGACATGCTAATGGTGGAAATTGATGTTACACATCATGTGACATCTACTTCTACCAATGGAATGTATTCTTTTGAAGTTCCCAGTAAATATTTTGCCTTGTGGAAATTAACCACTAGGAAAACAATAATTTTGGAAATGCAGGGCTTGAAATAGCTGCCCGTCATTACTGTAGAAGAGAGATGTTTCAGAATATTTTCAGCCAATCATTCCTCCACAGTGGTAACCATCAATTATTTTAAACCCTGGAAACGTATTTCACCTGAACTAGTTGGACTCTAAAGAGTAGATACTTATTTACAAATAGTAAATAATCACTGTGGAGGAGTGATTTTTGAAAGGCTACATAGTTTGAAGCTATACTCAAAAATCAACCAATCAAATCCTCCACAGTAATTATTTCAGTGGTTTCAGTATCGTCAGGGATTCTTGAGCATAGTTTCAGGCTTTGAACAAGTTTTTAGGAGCCATCTCCAAAATTCGTTTCAAAAAGCAGATATTTTAGCAGCTTTAAAGAAGTCAAAATCAATAGATTTGAGAAAAATTAATCTACGACGAAGAACGTTAAGTCAACAAGCTTGCAATTGATTGGTTTCTTTGGTACGAACAAAACAATTTCAAAATCGTTGATTTAGCACTCTTCTCCTGGGAACAAATCCGTTACTTTGACTGTTACTCTGATACTTACTGTTGCAGCTTCTTGCATATATTTTTGGTTATCCTTCGCAAAACTTGTATTCAATTTTGTTTGCACGGCACCAGCAAATACAATGAACGGAATGAAAGCAAAGATTACCAAAGTCAATTGCCAGGAAAATATAAATGCAATAATCACTGATGACAAGCCCATTACCAAAACTTGAGTCAATGTATTCAGTCTAGTACTAGTAGCCTATATAAAACAAAGTATTTAGCCTAATAACAAGACAACTTGAGTGCATTCAGTCTATATAAAACAAAGTACTTAGCCTAATAATAACAAAGTCTGAGTCAGTGTTTAGTTTAGTATTTAGTAGCCTGTATAAAAACAAAGTATTTAGCCGAATAATAAGAAAGCGTGCGTCAATGAATGCAGTCTAGTACTAGTAGCTTGTATAAAAGAAAGTATTTAGTCTAAGGAGCCATCTCCAAAATTTGCTTCAAAAAAAGAAAATATTTTAGCAGCTTTAAAGAATACAAAATCAATAAATTTAAAAAAATTAATCTATGATGAAGAGTGTTAAGTCAACGAGCTTCCAATTGATTGTTTTCTTCAGTACGAAGAAACCAATCAATTGCAAGATCGTTGATTCACCACTCTTTCCCTGGGAACAAATTTTGGAGATACTCACACCCTGTACAGCAGAAGCATCAGAAGCTAATCTTGCAGTTAAAGCACCAGTGCTATGTTGTGGAACATCAAAATATGCAATTTCTTGACGTAACAATGCGCGAAATGCCATTTCACGCAATCGTGTTGTCAATGCTTCACCAGCTATGGCAAACATGTATTGCTAAACAAAATTTAATACGTACAATATCTCCAAAAAGGGAATTCAAGCTTGAATATAACTGCTGGACATCACCTATGGAAGAGCGTTTTTTCAGCATATTTTTCAGCTTTTAAGCAGTTATATCCAGGCTTAGAATTATATTAATGACATATACCTCACGGATAACACGTTTCATGTAAGTCATACCTCAAAATAATTGCTAGACATTACCTGTGGAGGAGTGTTTTCGAAGCTGAAAACTATATTAAAAAACACGCAGTTTTTTTTAGAGGTTTGCAAGTAGTACTATTGTACAAAGAATATATAAAAAATCACATTCTTAGAGATATTCTAATTATTCACAAGTGCACCAATGAAATAAAATCCATTTCAAGCACTTATCATTCTTGACTTTACTACACATAACTTTAAACCTAGTAATAACTGTCGGACATCACCTGTTGTGTTAAACTGTTCTAAATAATATATAACTATTCTATAAACTATTCTGAAAAACACTCCTGCATGTTTGACAAATATCTCAAGGCTTGAACTTTAAACACTCAAACATAATATATTCTTACTGCAATAAAGTATCCAATTCCAACACCAAATCCAAGCACCATGAACATAATTGCCCAAAAGCCTGAATCATCCCTCATCTTTTGTGGTTGAGATTTGAATGTAAATGACTATATTAAAAATATATAGTTACTACCCAGTGGGTATAAACTTGCTCAAAGTCCGTAATAAAGATGCTAGAACAGTGTTTTCAAAATTGTTATAGAATCTTCACTGCTGACTGCTGACAATAGGGCAAGTTTTCGGAAAGGAAGATTTTGAGCTTTTAAACAAGAGGGGAATTTAATCGTGAGAGCGTTAGGAACCATCTCAAAATTTCGCTCTAAAACTGATCTAGCATAGTTGAATTAAGTAAAATTGACAAAATTAAACAAAAACGAATCTGTACGAAAGTGTGTTAGGTCAACGAACTTGCAATGGATTGGTTTCTTCAGTACGAAGAAACCAATCCATTGCAAGATCATTGACTGAAAAGCAAGCAGTCTTCAAATTCGCTACGACAATCACCCCTATGAAGGAGTGCATTTGAACCGAAGAAACTAATCTTGATTTAATAATCTTCATCATAGATTTATTGATTTTGACTTCTTTAAAGCTGCTAAAATATCTGCTTTTTAAAAAAGATTTTGGAGATGGCTCCTAATTGTCTCTAGGATTTGCTTTAAAATCTTTTGATGGCCTAATATACTTTTGATTGATCATATTTATTTTTTTAATGAAGAGTAATTGTACCTCAAGCACTTCACTGAGAATTACAGCAAAAATGACAGGCATTGCGCCAGCAATAGCAGCAAAAAACACCCCAACTACCATATATGGCCATTCTTTTGCATTCAACTTCATTATTCTTAACATAGGAGGGACGTTTACAGGTTCTTCTTCAATTTCTTCCTCCTAGAAAAACAAATCAATGACAAAACAATCTATTTAGTGGTCAAAATAAAAGCAAATAATTACTGTGGAGGAGTGTTTTTTAGCATTGCTTTAGACTAGAAAGCTCGGAGCAATGCTCAAAAATCCCTCTTCCACAGTGCTTATTCACTTTTATGATTATATTCGCTGCAGTTGACACATGTCAAAAGTAAACAATAAAATAATATACTGAATCAACAATCCTACAAACTCCTATCTTTCTCAGAGGGAAAATACTTGTTCAAAGTCCATAGTAAAGACCCTAGAACAAAGTTTTCAACATTGTTCTACCGTCTTAACTGCAGCCTTTAAAGATGTTTTTACCTATTGGGAATGTCAACATTATTGTAATGGGGTGAACATGTTAACACATTGTCTTTTGTCGCAGTTTCATTTTGGACCAATTTTTCCAAATTTAATTTTTGTCAGATCATCAAAAATCGGCAGATTGAAAAAGGGTAAATTAACTGCATCAAAGACCTTGCAATTGATTGGTTCTCTTCAGTACAAAGAATTCAATCAATCGTCAAGATCATTGACTCCGTACTCTTTGCAAATAATAAAGAAAATTTACCTTTTTAGACTTTTGAGTTTCAAACTTTTTATGCCTCACTGAGGATTTTCTTCTGCTAAGTTTTCTTTCAAGAACAGTTTTCAAATCTTTATCATCATCACTACCGGCAGATAATTTTGAAAGAGAACGCATCATTTTTCTTGCAATAAGTTCCTCTATAAAACAGTATAGTTCTCAAAATAATCACTGTGAAGGATAGATGTTTGAGTAGAGCTTCAGGCTAATAAAAAATTAACAAATCTCTTCTCCACAGCAATCATTTACTTTTATTTCAATATTTCAAAAAATTCTGTTTTTGTAGATCAGAAAAAAATCTTTACTGTGAACTTTAAACAAGATTTTGCCTACTTGGAAGGTAAGTGTAAAGGCTGTATTCCACTTCAGAAAATGTTCTGCAAAACTGAAAATGTGTATGTGTAAAAAAAAATTATAGACATTCCATGGGTAGAAATTGACATTACACAATGTACTCAAAAACACACCTCCACACAGGTGATGCCCAATCTTACCTTTTTCTGTTTCACTTAGCATTGATTTCAATTCTGCGTCTTCTGCATCCTCTTCTTCGTTTTCTTGGAACGTCTGTAACATGACAAGTTTAAAATATTCGCCACGTTTTGCCATTAAATCATCATGATTTCCTATTTCAACAATTTGACCATCAGCAACGACAGCAATCATATCGGCTTTACGTACTGTTGATAGACGATGAGCAATAACAATTGTAGTTCTTCCCTCACTAGCCTGAGAAATAAATATTATAGAAGTAGACTGCACAACAGCAGTATAAATGTTATATTTAAGGTATGAAGAAATACACGATTTCTTCGCATGCATTGTGCAAGTAGAAACCTCAGCGTGTAGCTAGGCTATTTTTTCCATGAAATGCAGCAACGGTTACTCTTATTTTCAAGGTGCAGGGGATGCAGGTAGCGCAATTTTCTTGAATAATCAAGTTTATGTATATTCTACAGAACCGTAACAAAAGAATCAAATTGATTATGCGTACACATATAATATGACCTTCTGGTAATTTAAACACATCTTCTACATTATGTGTTAGAAGTTTTACTCTCATAAGTAAACAAATTCTTGCCATGATGATTTAATGGCAAAGGTTTTTCTTCAGGCTAGAAAACATTAGTCACAAGAAAAGAGACTATGCTATCCAGCTATGGTAACTCGCATTTTCTAATTTAGCCTACATTGTTTCTTGTTTTATACACGGGCTCAATCTCAGGGATTGGCTACCGTAATATTTTATATCCGCATATATATGCCATCATTAAAAATTCTTGTTCAGAGATTCTTGTTCAGAAAAAAATTCTACAGTCAGTATTTGTCGTAATGTAAGATCAGTGGATCAACTGTTTTCAGTCCAAATCCAATCCAAATTTCTCCAAACGGACCTAGGACCACTTTTGGCCTTTGGGACAGGAATTTTTCAAAAAAAAAATTATTTAAATACAGTATTATTTTGGTCTACAAGGCATTACAACAGCTTTTTATTGTGTAATAGTTGAAAAACCATTCATAATTAGCAAATATAACAATATAATTAATTGCTCTAGCTAAATTTCCATTTTCACCTTCCAAATCAGGTTTTCATGGGTACTACGGTTGGATACTCACATTCTGCATGAAATGATGAAGTATGCAAATTTTTATTACATTTTCAAATTATAACAGAGCCTGGGGTATTGTGACCAAGTTTCAAGTAAAACGAAGCAGTAGTTTAAAAGTTATTAGGATGTGGTACATTGTACCCCTGGGTTATTAGACACTCTAAAAGCCCAGATCTTATAGGGTTGAATTACCTTTTCAAGAGCTGATTGCACAACAGCTTCACTTTCAGTATCCAAAGCAGATGTAGCTTCATCTAATAATAATATTTTAGGATCTCGAACTAGTGCACGAGCAATTGCAATACGTTGTTTTTGACCACCACTGAGTTGTGCACCTCCTTCTCCAACGAATGTATCAAATTTCTGAAATAAAAATAATGATAATAAATACAAGCCTCAAAATAACTGCGAAAGAATCTTTTTTTAAATAAAGTTTGCAGCTGCAATAATACAAAAGAAACACTCCTCCAGAAATAAGATCAAATAACCACCGTAGGTTACTTTGTGTGTCAATTATGGACAAAGTAGTGCCGATATGAATTTTTTTTCTCTGCAACAATCATTGTATAGCTTTAATCTAAGAAATAAATGGCAGAAAACTTTTGACCTTAGTTTAATCAAGCAAATAGGCTAACTGGAATCATATATTTACCAATGGCAATGCCGTAATGAAATCATATGCATTTGCATTTTTTGCAGCTGTTTCTATCATTTCCATTGTGGCGTCAGAATTCCCCATTTTAATATTTTCAGCAATCGATGTATCAAACAGTACAGGTTCTTGTGATACGACACCGATATGTTTTCTTAAAAAACGTACATTCAATTCTTTAATATCATTTCCATCAATCAAAACCTGAAAAGAGAATTTGATGAATTAATTTTACTGAAGAGTACAACAGTAGTTGAAATAAGAGTAAATAATCACTGTGGCGGAGTCATTTTTGAGCATGACTTCATAATACAAAGCCTGAAGCTATACTTAAAAATTCCTCTTCCACAGTAATTATTTATTCTTATTTAGACCACATATTGAAGAAACCAATCCATTGCAAGTTCATTGTCCTAAACAAGAATATGAATGGGGGGATCAAAGAGACAGGAATCTTTCGCTATCAAAAAGTTGAAATTTGAACCTACTACAAAGCTTAAAATAAGAACAAAATAATCACTGTGTTAGAGAAACTTATGAGCATAGCTTCAGGCTACAAAGCCTAAATCAATGCTCAAAAATCTCTCTTCCACAGTGATTATTTACTCTCATTTTAACCACTGCACATTATAAAAGCTAGAAACGTTGAGTACCCTTCATTGGTATGAAAACATTAATGCCTCAAAATAACTGTTAGACATTGCCTGTGGAGGAGCGTTTTTATGGTAACATTTCTAGCTTTGCAGTTGAGAGTTATACTAAAAAATACTCCTCCATAGACAATGTCCTACAGTTACTTAAGGATTGTAGAATAAAATCTTTGAACAAGTACAATCATAGTGTTTTAAATAAGAGTTTTTATTTTGAAAAACTGAATTACAGTTGTAGAAATAAGAGTAAATAATCACTGTGGTAGAAGGGATTTTTGAGCTTTATAGCCTGAAACTTATGCTCTAAGATCCCTCCTTCACAGTGATTATTCACCCTTATTTCAAACACTGAACCATACCTGGCCTTCATCGGTATCATAGAATCGTTGAACAAGTTTGATTGTTGTTGATTTGCCACATCCACTCTCACCGACTAATGCACATGTGGTGCCCGTATTGATGTCCAGAGACAAACCTTGTAAAATCTGTAATAGAAATCAAGCTTTGTAAAAAAAGTTGAACACCACCAGTGAAGGAGTGTTTTTGAATATAGAAGTATGGAGTATTTAAGCTCCAAGGCTGAAAACAAAAAAAGCATTCCTGCAAGCAAGTCCCAAATTTATTTTCAAAAATTAAAAGTGCATTCTCAACAAATATTTATATACTTTGTTTATATGTTTGTAATTTTGCATAACATTTTGAAAATGATCACTGTGGAAAAGTGATTTTTGAGCATTGCTTCAGGCTAAAAAGCTTGAAGCAATGGTGAAAGTCACTCTTCCACAGTAATTATTTGCTCTTATTTTAAGCACAGTAGGTGTTATGTCAATTATTGATTCATACTCTTCTTTGCACATAATAATGTGTTGCTTATTATTTTGACTTCTAGAGAAGCTCATTGGACACAAGACGCCTAACCAATATCTAAGAGGCTTATCAACATTAAATAGATGTCCAATACAAATGGATGGTGCAACTATCAAACTTCAGAGCTTAAATATAAGAGAAAAGAATCATTGCAAAATATGGATTTTTGAGCGTGGCACAATTCTTTGCTCTTTGACAGTGCTTAAACTAAGAACTAATATTCACTGTGGAGGAGTATTTAGCCTGAAGCTAAGCTTAAAACACCCTCCTCCACAGTGATTTTTGCTCTTATTTTAAGCACTGAAACTTACTTTTGTTTGCGGCCGACTTGGATAATTAAATTTACAACCAACAAATTTGATATCACCAGTAATTTTTGGTTTTGTTCCAAAATCGTCCATTGAATTAATTTTAGGTTTCTGTTCAATTAGCTTATATATATAATAAGCAGCACCTTTTGCAATCATGAATGCTTCAATGTTTGGCCCTGTTTGGCCAAACTGAGCAGCACCAATCAAAACAGAGAAAAATACGATTAATAAATCACCACCTGTCAATTCATCATCTGCAACTAATCTTCCTCCATACCTATAGAGATATAATAATTGATTTAATTTAAACAAGTCATTCCCCAAATTAATCGAAGTACTAAATCAACGAAGTTGCAACGGGTTGATTTCTTTAGTAAGAAAAAACCAACCAATTACAAGCTCATTGACTTAAGAGCCAACTTTGCTGAAAATATGCTTAAAAATCTCTCCTCCACAGCGATGACCGGCTGTTATTTCGAACCCTGTTCATATATCAAGTACTGATAATGCAATATTGAAGATATAATATTCACTATAGAGGAGTGGTTTTTAAGCATAGCTTTGTAACCAGAAGTTATGTTCAAAATCCCTCCTCTATAATGATTATTTACTTTTATTTTGACCACCGTTAACAATCACTTATCAGACCGTTCAACAAATTCTGTTCAAATTTCTAAAAGACTGAAAATTTGATGACCACTGCATAGCTGAAAACTGTACTCAAAAAATACTCCTCTAAAGTTAATGTCTGACCGTTATTTTGAGCGTGACTCTCTCTCTCTCGTTTGATGAAGACGAACTAATGATATGTGCAATATTTAATTCACCAACTGGTCAACTGTTCAAATTGGCTGAAAACATTTTGAAATATCTACTATCAGTTATTTCAATCCCATTAAAAACTTACCAAAAGCCAAGTGCACAACAACCAAAGATAACCGAATTGAATACTCCAAATGCAAACCCACTAGATATTCCCTTCTTTATACCAGCTTTTTCAGCATCTTTTAATTTTGATTTATATCTAGAAAAAAAATAATACACAAATTGTCTACAAAGATTGAAGCAACATTAAAACATTGCTCCTCCATAGTGACTACGATTTACTCTTATTTCGATTGCTGGGTATATAAACTGACTAGATAATTTAACTACTGCTTTTGTAAAGTGCACTTCTAAGGAAGCCCTCTACATGAACCCCTAAATGAGTTTTACTCTAAATAATCTTGCATTTGATCTGTTTCTTCGTATTAAAGATACAAGCAAGAAACTCATTTAGGGATCCATGTAAAGGCAGGGCTCGAAATAACAGCCGGTCATCACTGTGGAGAAGAGATCTCTCCTCCACAGTGATGACCGGCTGTTATTTCGAGCCCTGGTAATGATTATTTGCTCTTAATGCAACCACTGAACATCAAGGCAATATATATCTTTGGAGAATATCAATTTAATAAAGGGTCAAAAAGGTAAATGGTGCAGAGAGAACTGACTGAACAATCTTGAAATTAGTTGGCATGTGCCTTAGAGAGAAGCCAATCAACTTCAAGATTATCAACTCAAGACTCTCCTTTATAGATACTATTTAGTTTGGGAAAATTTCGAATATAGTAATTTCAAGGAGACTTTTGACTTTACGGTCTTCCAGTTCAGTGCTCAGAATAAGGAAAAATAGTCACTGCGCAGTCAATTTTGTAGCCCTTCAGGTATGCTAAAACATCCCTTATCCACAGTACTTATTTGTTATTATGTTGAGCACACTAGTCAAATTAAAATTAATTAATCACTGCAGAGGAGCAATTTTTATGGAGCAAAAAGAAGCTCACACAGCGTGCATTTGCGCAGCTCGTTTGTTAGTAACGCGAAAAATTTACTAGCAGGGCGCAAAAAACGCATCCACTATCTTGACTGCACCTTTGAATCACGCCGCTTTTGGAGGGTTTTTTTAATTACGTCCTTTTTTCACTCGATGACCTCGCAACCACAGTAGATTTGTATGAAAAACCAAATGAAAAACCGAGAAAAGTTGCATCTGTGGTAAATATCTGTGGTAAATCCTGTGGAGTCGCGCTTAAATTTTAAAGTTGTAACAATAGTAATTCGTATCAATACAAGGTTTTTCTTTACATTTTTGCTAGCACCTCGTTTACACGCAATCATAATGACGCATTAATCGAATCATCAAAGTTTCAGAGTCCCGTTGTGTTTTGACAACCCCGGAACTCAAAACTGAAAATAAAAAAAGGAACAAACGAATAAAGCAAATGGCAAAGAAAGAAGTTTTGCTAGTGTTGCCTTTCTTTTCTTCAGCTTGATGGCTGAGTGTTTTTATCTTTCTGTTTGTTATCTTTCTAGCGTTGTGCTTGGTACTAAAGCATGTTTATATTTCTTGCGTGGAAGTTTTTACTACAAAGGATTCCAAAATTCAGAGATTTCATTGGTCGAAAGTTTGGCGTGCACAAAAAAAGCTGCCTGCAGAGACGCTGAATGGAAACCGGGCTTTAAGAGTTATCGTGATTGGAATCCTGACAGTATTTCTATATTTTCTATCCATAAAATTTTATTGTTTTCCAAAGTAAACATGTTATTGTCGAAACCTTCAGGTTCATCTACTTTCTCTACTTTTTCTAATTTTAGGTATAATATTATATTATATAAAGATATTATACAGAATGTGAAGACTGCAAGAGGAACCAAACAAAGGATTGCAGTGAAATGATTATCGTGTGTATAATGTAAGAGAGTTTTTTGTTTGTTGGTGGTACTGATTCCAATCTTTTGCCTTTCCTCTGCTGGGGTTCTTTCCTTTGCCGGTTACCTGTAGTCCTTGCCTGGTGCCTTGGGCTCTGTTGTCTTTCCTTTGCCCGCTTGACTCTGCCAGGGATCTTTCCTTGCCTGTTGCCTATATCTGGAGTCTTGACTCTGTTGCCTTTCCTTTGATCTCTTGCCCTTGGGAATCTAAATTCCTTTGCCTATTCCTCAGTCCGGTCTTTGCCTGTGTTCTTTTGTTGTCTTGCCTGTCTTAAAATTTTGCTTGCGAACATTGTAGTACACCCACTCCACAACCCTTAAAAATATTGATGAGCTTAGCTTCAGGCTTTGTAACCTGAAGATATATACTCAAAAATAACTCTTCCACAGAGAGTGATTATCTTATTCCAAGCATTGTGGCACTGGTGGTTATTATTATTAAAAATATATACCTAGTTATTTCTTTCTCTTCTCCACCAAAAGCAACAACAGTTCGTATTGAACTCAGAACTTCTTCTGCAATTGCACCAGCTTTTGCATATGCTGTTTGTTCCTGGCTTGTAATTACACTGATAACCTAAAAGAAAGCAACAGAGGATGAAATAACTAATGGTCATCACTGTGGAGGAGAGATTTTTCAGAATATTTTAAGCCAAATTAGCTGAAAATATTCTGAAAAATCTCTCCTCTGCAGTGATACCTGAAAAATCAATGAGATTACAAATTGTTCTTGACAAAATAATCACTATGGATGAGTGATATTTGAGTATATCTTTAGGCTACAAAGCAATGTTATGCTCAAAAATCACTCCTACACAGTGATTAATTAATTATATTTCGACTTTTGTGCTCAACATAAGAACAAATAATTACTGTGTCTAAAGGATTCAGTGTTCGAAATAAGAGGAAATAATCACTGTGGAGGAGTAATATTTGCTTCAGACTAGAAAAATCCCTTGCAATCAATTGCAAGATCATTGAATCGCTACTGTTCTCTGTAATTTTTGTTTTTGAGATGGTCATACAAACAATGCACCAAATTTTGAGCATAGCTTCATGACTAAACCAGGCCTGTTGAAATAAATTTTAAACTGGGAGAGGACTCAGCATTGTATTTGTAGTCAATACTTAGTTTAGTGACTCCATCACAGATTCTTGGAAAATAATGTTTTCCGGTCAAAAAAGTAAAATTTTCAGGTCATAATATTCAACAATTTTAGAGACAGCTTCTGTATATATCAAATATAAAAAATATTTAGGGGCCATCTCCAAATTTCGCATCAACTAAACTGGACCAAAAAAGAAAAAGAATCTGCACTATATATTATAAAGGCTGTTCGAATGGCATGATCTTTGAAACGCATGATCTCAATGCTGAAGGGATGCGCAAATATGTATTCAGTATATTTTTAACGGCATGCATGCTAACTTGGTTCTATAAGTAGTGAATTCACGACAGTACATTAAAAACAAAGTTATAAGGTAGTATTTGTCGAAGTAAATGTTGTTATTTTTTGTTACGACGGTGAAACCCTGCGTATATCCTCCTTATGGAAAGGTCATAATTTTAAATTACTGAACCATACCGTCATGATCGTTTGCACATAAGGGTGTCATATCAACGAGCTCGCAATGGATTGGTTTTTTCGGCATGAAGAAATCAATCCATTGCAAGATCGTTGACTCAGTACTCTTTGCTGTAGATTTTATTTTAGAGACAGCCTCTTACCTTTCCCGTAAGAAAAGCAGCAATGATCATTAGCGGAGACATGGCAATAATTACTAATGTTAATTTCCATCCATATACAAATCCGATTACAACGCCTGCTAACAACATAGCAATTGCTGATTGTAATGCGCCAATCTTATCACCGATTCCATTTTGAATTTTTGTTATGTCACTAAGATTGAAAAATAAGATTCAGCGTTCAGAACAATAACAAATAATCACTTTTTCCACTGAGGTACAGTGCTGAATCAACAATCTTACAATTGAATGGTTTCTTTTGTACCAAAGAAACCAATCAATTGCATAGCTTCAAGCTGTTATTATTCTAAACACTTGTAAGAGTCAAAACTTCTTGAAACATTAAACAACATTAATAATGAAGAAAACAGAGATTTACAAAAATATAATATAAGAGAAATAAGAGCAAAATAATCACCATGGAGGAGTAATTTTTGAGCATTGCTCAATAAGGCTTCCTAGCCTGAAACTATGGGCAACTTTCAAATAATGGAATTGAGTTCTAAATGTTTATGAAAACAAATACACGATAAGAGTATAAACACTATGGAAGAGTGATTTTTGAGTATAGCTTCAGGCTACTATAATGTCTGAAGCTATATTCAAAAATCCCTTTCCCACAGTAACTATTTACTCTAATTTCGACCACTGTAATGGAGATTTGTTTTTGAGAATTTTAGGTCCCTCACTGTAACACCAAAAACTCTGAAAATAACATACTCTGACAACCGCGTGCTCAATTCGCCACTATCAGTAACATCAAACCATCCAATTTCTTGAGACATAATTGAACGAAAACATCCAGTTCGAATAATAAATGTCTGTCTAATACTCGAGTACAACCAAAGAGTATTCCCAACATAGCCGCAAATAATAGTAGCGATAGCAGCATAAACATAATACAATGCAAATGATGTCATCTCTTTTTGGATGTCTATATCTCCACCAGCATCTAGATCTATGAACTGATCAATTAACTTACCAAAAATAATAAACGAGACTGGTTGAGCAACGCCATTACCTATAGACGCTATTGTAGCAATAAACATGAACAACCAATCCGTACTGGTAGCATAACGGAACTATAAACAAGAAATTGCTTTATTAAAAATTTAATACTGTAAGTGCTTGATTAAGCACTCAGGCACGTATTTAAAAGTTCTGATCAAGAAGAGGTGCTTAGGGACCATATCTAAAATTCATTCCCATGAGAAGAGTGCTGAATCAACAATCATACAATTGATTGGTTTCTTCGTACCAAAGTAACCAATAAATTGCAAGCTTGTTGATTAAATACTCTCCATCGTATATTAATTTCTCAAATTTATTGATTTTAACTTCTTTAAAGCTGCAAAAATATCTGTTTTCCGAAAAGAATTTTGGAGATGGCTAGTAATTAAAAGGAGTGTTTACTATTAAATTAATTGACAGGCTGATGGGAATAAAAATGCAAAAAAATTACTTCCCAATAAATAAGAAAGAATTGTAAAAAAATACTTTGCAGATCATATACCAAGGCCTTTATAGATGAATAATATATTTTTATAATATTCTTAGATTAGAAAATTTTTACGCAGAACATGTTTGAATATAAGCACCCCTATTGTTTTTTTTTTAATTCAAACAAGTGCTCTGGGGCTGCTTATTCAAAAGGGATGCTTATTCAATAGGGGGAGCTTAATCAAGCATTTACAGTATCTGCAGGCTATAAGATAATCTTCTTCAAGCACTTTGGGGACCATCTTCAAAATTCATTATCAGGGGAAGTGTGCTGAATCAATGATCTTGTAATTGATTGGTTTCTTCGTCCCAAAGAAACCAATCAATTACAAGCTCATTGAATTAACACTCTTTATTGTAGATTAATTTTTCTTCAAATTTATTGATTTTTACAGGAAACTATTGTGAATTGTTGTAACTTGTTTCAGTGTGGGTAATTCACAAAAGTTTATATTTGCAAATGTTTTTAAAATATTTTCTTTGCAAAAGTCTATACTCACAAGTATTTTTTCAAATAATTAATGAGAACAGGGATGAGAAAAATGCATGCAACCATTTCTCCCATTATATATATTATAGAACAGCTGAGAACTATAATAAAAAATTCCTCCACTGGTGATGTCAAGGCTTGGTGCTATTTCTTACCAATTCTCCAACAGATACATTCTCTGTTTCTTCTGCATTCTTGATATTTTCTTGTGATGATGATGGTGAACTAGATATAATATACAAAGTAAGTACCACATACCAACAAAGATAAATAATCACAGTGGTGGAGTGATTTTTGAGCAATGCTTCAGACTAGAAAGCTTAAGCAATGCTCAAAAAACAGTTATTATTTGCTCTTATTTCAAACATTGTGTCCAACAGTTTTAAGTCTCTCATATAATTATCTATTTAAATTTAGATTGATGCAGATTGTTTGAGTTGTATTAATAGTGTTAGAAATATTTTTAAACATAGCTTCAGGCTGTAAAACCGGAAGCTATGCTCAAAAATCTCTCCATTAGAGTGATTATTTACTAGTTTTTCGACCACTGTATTATCACAGTGTTAAAAAAAAGCGTGAATAATTATCACCGACGAGATGAAAAAATTAATAATAATAATAATGAGTATTTGTTACCATGAATAGTTTTAGTTCAATGAAGGTGTTTATTTCAAGATGATGCAGATTTAGGGACTCAAAATTTCGCTCTAAAACCAACTTCTTGTGTGTTTGTTAGGTCAACAAACATTGCAAGATCGTTGATTCAATACTCTCCACTGTAGATTTATTTTGAGATGGTCCCTTATGATGGTCCCTTATCCTTTATAGCTTTTAAATAGTGTAGTTTATAAATCTATGTCAGGTCGATGAAATGCCGCGTATGTAGGAACCACTCCAAAATTCGTTTCATAAAGTAGATATTATAATTTTAAAGAAGTCAAAATCAACAAAATTGAGAAATAAAGGTATGGTGTTGAAAGTAGCCTACCAAACCAAATAAAAGTTAAACCCAAGCACATAAATACGATTTGCATACACACATTATATGTCAATGTTTGAAATAATGTATTTATTAAGATGGTAAATTTCAGTTCAAATAAAAAATTGGAACACCTTTTTTAAGGTAAAATTATGTCAGGTCACCATGGAGAGTTGTGAAATTTCATATCCAGGATAAATACCCAAATTTTACATGGCAGTAGGATTTCATGTCCTTATTTAAGTTGATAAAATTTCAGATCAAATAAACAATTGGAAAACCATTATCAAGGTAAAATTATGTCAAGTCACTGTGGGAGAGTAGTGAAATTTCATATCAAAGATAAACACCAAAATTGTACATGTCATTAGGATTTCATTTCCTTATTAAGTTGATGAAGTTTCAGATCAAATAAACAATTGTAACACTTTCATATCATAGCCTGAAGCAATGTTTAAAAATAACTTCACAGAGGGTGTGAATTGTATACATACACTATACATCATATATCATTACACATCATCATAGCATTATATAGCATGCATCTATGTATAATAAAGAATACTTTTAACTTATAAGCTATGGAACTATTAACATTATATGCATAATATCAGGGTTCGAAATAACAGCCGGT
>JAULBZ010000390.1:0-32204 GCA_032360805.1 Neoturris breviconis
GTCCATAACTTTCCTTTTTTCTTCTGAAATCTACAGTTCGCAATTTGAAGATTTGATTCTACAGCAAGATCTAGCAAGAGCTTTCCGTTTTTATTGGTTTGATCCTGATAGGTGAAAAGAGAGTCACTTTTTCCGATATGAGCATTAAAGTCACCCAGAATTAACAACAAGTTGTGTTTAGGGACACTGTTGATCACATTGAATAGCTTTTGATAATGTTCTTCAGCTTCATCTGATCCCTCAACTGGTGCATAATTGACTATGACGGTAAGTTTAGGGTTGCCTATAAAGTGAGCCATCACTATTCTTTTGGTGACTGGGATGACTTCTGCCAGAGAATTTTCGGCATTTTTACTAATAAGTAGACCAACTCCGCCACATGCTGCGTTGTTTTCATTTCGCCAAGCTGAAGTAGTAATTAATGTAGCGTGTCTGAACTTTTGATACTCAACTTCACTGTCACTTACGATTTTATGGTCAGCGATACCAAGTAATGAAATTTTATGCTCGTGAAACAAGCTAACAAGTTCTTCTCTTTTATATTGTTGCCGTATTGTTCGGACATTAAGCGTTGATACACAAATGGTGTCTTTCCAATTTGCAAGATAATGATTATCTTTATTTTTGACCCTGTTCACTCTGCCATCAATTATGTCCCGTCCCGTAGGATTTGAGGAAACAACATCATCTGATCTGTTGATACAGTCTGCATTGTTACTAAGTTGTCTTGTAATAGGGGCTTTAACCCTAGTGCTTTTTTGGTGTGTAATTGTCATTTCGGTTTTTCTGTTGCTGATACTATCAAGGGTCGCAAGTCCTCTTGTAGAGTGTTTTTATCGAGACACCATCACTAGAAAGGTTTCCTGCCAAGTCTAAAGAGTCCCTTCTGCCTTGGTTTGTAGTCAAAGTTTTCCTTCTCCTAGGTTGACTGCCGGCCAAGGCTGACGAGCTCAACCTGCCCATCAAAACAAAAGAATGGTTATTTTAGAGAGTCGCCAAAACACTCGCCTCTTTGCCAGAGCCTAATTTCGCGTTACTCAGCGGCCACTACGAGGAAGTATGAGGTTGGCTTGTGAGTAGAAGGTATCGTTTGACCCTAGACCACTATCCCTTTTCCGGGATGCCCGCTCACCGGACCACCTAATCTAATACATGATCAAAACAAAGAGAGCGCAGAAATATTTCTTGGCTATCATTCGCAAAAATAAATCCAAATAAAACAAAACAAAATAATCCCTGTAAGAATACATACATACCAGAATAGAAATTTAATTGTTAAGGTTAAAATGGATACTTGCTTCTCTTGCTTTGGTTACATAGACTCATACCTGTTATTAATCTTAGGGTATATTTTTTGCATTACTCCATGTTATCTCCATGTCATCTGAATATTTTTTCTGAACTTAGAAAACTGATCTATAATTTATTTTTAATCTGCTGCCTCAGGAAACGAATGACCTTTTCATATATTTAAGAATTACTCTTCAATGCTCGATATTCTCTTTGTATGTAAATGGTACATAAAATCAAACCGCAGAATGCGTTACGTCACTATAGCTATACGTCAATATAGCTATACTCGTATTCATATCATATTGAAATACACTTAACCATATTCATGAATTGGTATTCATGTTGTTTACACTTTTTAAAATGAATCAAACATAAGCCATAGTAATCAAACTCAGTACTCCGTGTCTTTTATCTACTAAAAGTTTTTTAACCCTATTAGTACTGGGCTTTTTTAGGGTCTGTAGCACTGGGGGAGGAGGGGGATTTCACTCCCTCCATAAATATTGAACCACTTGCAGTATTTGGATGAAACCACAATTATAGTCCATAATGACAGGAACAAAATGGTACCAATTTTTTTTATGACGTCAGCATTTTTCTAATGACACCATCGCAAATCATACAACATAGCTAATTTTTCTTAAAACCATGTCTTATAAGAATTGTCTAATCCTGTTTTCCGGTTAACATAGGTAATGTCTTGATGTTTCACATAGTTTCCGGGTTAAAATTTTAAGTGAAAACATTGCAAAATACTAAAATTTCCATCCGAAGTAAATCCGATTTTATAAAAATCATTTTAAAATCGAGAAAAACGGATTCATCATGTGACCTAACTTAGTAAAAACATTAATGACCAGACTTCTTGTTGCCTCCTGAACTAGACCTGATATTGATCTGCCTAAATACCTTGGCATGTATGAGTTATCAGCAGTGCCAAGATCTTCATTTACAACAGACCTGTAATTGCTGCTGAGCTTCGCAAATCACAGCTTGTTGATGGATATAAAGAGGCTATATGATGCAAGGAAGTTTGTATGGAGCGATCAAGTAGCGGAACAATTTTCGATGGGATGGCTATTGTCAATAGAATCAACATCCAGAAATGTAACATAGAAAGATTGAGCAGAGTTTGTTGAATATTTTGCTAACATAATTAAAACATGAAGAACCTAGTTTTGATGAAGTTAGAGTTATATTTGATGTACGAAGAAAGATCATTGAAGGCTAATACAAGACCAAAAGAACCAAAGGCGTTTCTGCCCATAAGATCTCGGATACAACGCAAATTGGACACATCATGACGAAACAGTTTCGTTCAGCAAAAAATGAGGTCACTGAATACTTAACCCTATTTGGTAAATAGGGATAATGTTCCCTTAGCAACCAAACTTTCGACAGGTGGTAAAAATAAATTCAAAATAAAATTATTTTTCTTCTTATTTTTGGTTAAAAAACATTTTGGTATTAAGTTCTTGAAAAAAAAGATTTTGTGTTACAAATATATCTGATCTGGATCGTGTATGAAAGAACTATACACACGAGGAAGCAGATATTAGAATTATGCCATTGATTTCTGCAAGAGAGATCCATCCACTGCCTTGGTTATATCCTGTTCTGATACTGATGTACTTTTAATTCTTTACTATTTTGATGAACTTAATGGATGGGAAACTTTTGTATCATCACCAACCAATTACCCCAGTAATTAAAAAATTGGGTGATATAACCATAACTAAGCAAACAGAATCGGATATCAAATCTTTGGAATAGTGTGTCATACAGTGATATTGCATGAAAATCCCCTCAACAGTTCAAGATTTAGCAGATTTAAGATAACACAAGTTTTCAAACAGCAATCAGAATCTCAGAAGCTACCACCAACAAGAGAAGCATTTCGACTAAAAGTCCTTCGTACACACTATACAACCCATCAATGGAGTCTTCACACATTCCTTCACCTGTGTTAGCTAACCCAGAAGATTTTGATTGGAAATGGGACGATGACAGTTCACTATATGAGCCAATAATGACCTCTCTACCACCTGCTCCATAATCAGTTATTGATCTTTCAATGTGCCCATATCGAACAAAATGTGATAATATAAGGTGTAAATGTCACAAAAATGGATGGAATTGTTCCGAAATTTGTTTGTGTCACGACTGTGAGAATAAGGAAAGAGATAAATATTTAGATGAAGTTAACATTGACAATGCTAATGAAAATGCTGATATTGATGATGACGAATAATATATAGTAGAATTTTATGTGTTTGCATTTTGCAAATTGATCTGTAAATTACTAGTTCTTTGTAAGAAATAAACTTCCCTTCAAATTTCACAATTCAAGACTCCTGTGTCAATAATTTTCACTTGCAGTATGGCGTTGATAAGGAAGTTGTTAGAATTTATATGATATATTTCTTATGGAATTAGTATTTTACTGACCAATCAATAACTTCAGTTTTTTTATGTAGTTTACTTGAAACTTTGACCAGAGCTTTACTACTTTAGACTCTGTAATTAAAGCATTAGTAACGATTGTACAAACCGGAATAGTATATTTGATTCTGGTCCGTAAATTATCATCTTTCTGTGTTGAGGATTTCAAATGACAATCAATATTTTCACAAATTTAATTGACAGAGAGGCATTTAATATGAAGTTATAAGCGATTTTGTAATTTTTAGCAAAATTATGTTCTGGTCTGCAAAATACACAGATATACGAATAAAAATTGGACAGTATGTTTATTTCACTCCCCTTGACAATAAGCTCTCCAAAAATGTATGACAATTGCTTCTAACCAAAAATTCCTGCGGAATTACAATTCGCCCCACACAATGAGAAAATACGGTATGCAAAATTTTCGAAACTTGATGACGTTTATTTAGTCTGATACTTTAGGTATTTTAGCAAAATTTCATGGGTATAGCACGTGATCTTCAAAATTAATCATTTCTCGAAACCACCTAACAAACTACCTATTAAACCCTTAAAGTAACAAAAATAAAAATCGTATAATAACATCAACATTTATGCATTGACCCGCTCATACAGTGTGAGCACAGAGCGCTGGACCAACTCAAAACGATGTCGTTCATGCACATTTTTTAAGCTAAAGTCCGATCTTAAAAAATATAACTAAGCGCCTATTTAAAAATCCGAAAATCGTGAATTTTCACATATTAGCGCTGGTTTAATAGGGTACTACATCATTTTTAACACTATTGTATATATAGTGTATATATATATATATAGTATATATATAGTATTGTCTGTCAGAATCTTGTTGCTTTAAATAAATGTTGTGTTAGCTACTGCGCTAGTTATAGGTGTATTTTATTCGGATAAATAAACAAACTAAACTCACGAATTTAACTTTTAAGTTTTTAACAAAATTAACTTACGAATGAAATATTAACATATTATTCAAATGTCCGTAGTTTTTAAAACAATAACACTAGCCTCTTTCGCAGACTAAGAGAGAAACCAGTGGTTACGGTCCTAAATATCACCAAAGCGAGACTATCTCGTTTATTTCTAAATTGATCAAGAATATTATATGAAAAAAGGCTGAAACAGCAAAGCAAGCCAACAAAAAGTTAAATTCGTGAAAAACATTGCGAATGAAAGAAGAAACTTTAACTTTTTCATAAAAAAAGCTCTCTTGTAAGTTTATTTCGTTAAGATTTTTTTTAACAAAACAAACTTTTTAAAGCGAATGAAAGATGAAAGTAACGATTTTTTAATGAAAATCGTGAGATAAATGCAAAAGTGCGAATGAAATACACCTTAAATATAAATTAGTCGAGGTAAATAAATAATATAGAGAATATAATATGTATCTGTTTTATTTTTATGTTAACAGATAAAGTTGTTGTTCAAGATGTAACAATACACGGTCAGATTAATCGAATTCGATTTGTAGATTTGCAGATTTCGACATATCTGATTGTGTAAACATCTAAAATCTGATGGTTTTCATCGCATCAGATCGTCTGATTCGATTTTTAGAAAGTCGGACGTGTTCAATTCCATCGCTTAATAATGCATTGCTGAGAAGATAAAACTTACTTAAAGTTCCTCTTCATACCGCTCTACCTTTTTGTGATCTGTTTCTTTTAGACTGCCCTCGTTCCCACGGCCACACTTTCCAGTTTCCACGATTTGGGTTTTTGACTGATCGGTTGACAAGTGTAATATAAATAAGTATCAAGTATCCTGCCTCCATCCCCTCCGCGTAAAAGCCCAGCCCTTCGACTAACGCTTTTTTCCGCCCATTCATAAGCCTACTCGCGGATAAGCCCACCCTCAGATAAGCCAGTGATGACTCTGACTCCAAAAGTAATAATTCTGACTTCGATTTCGGATGTGTGGAGAACAAAGACGTAAACAAAAAGGAGATCAATGTGGAAGGCAAATGTGTACTTATAAACATTGTATTTTATAAGTGTATGTTGTGTTTAGACTTAGAAAAAATGATAACTATGAAACAAATAGTTTTTTACGCAGAATCAATGATATCAGTCTACTAACCTTTTTTTTGTCCACGGATAAGCTCATCCGCAGATAAGCCCACTCCAAAAAGCACACTCCAAAAAGCTATTTGAATCGGGTAAGCCCAGGACTTGTCTGTTTAATTTTACGGTATACCTATGGCTTCTACTATTGCCTGGCCATGAATCAGAAGAACATAATCAATTTGGGTATAATTAGGAGGAAACTAAAAAAATGGTCATTTCAAATGCGGATTGACGTAAATATGGGATATTGTGCTTAAAGGTCTTATGAACTCAAAAGCAATCCTGTCACGCAGGATTGGGAAAAAGCAAGTGGGAGAATTCAAGAATTGAAGTTTTTTTGCATAATTACATTAGGTCTAATCAAAAGCTTGGTTATTGTTTCATTTACAAAGCAAAAAACCTTACTTTGACTAAAAACTACTGCCTAATCTAAATTCTCAAAAATGAAAAGAAATAAGTCTGGAAAACGAAGCTAAAAAAATATCCCCCTTAAGTTAAGGGCGGCAGGCAACCCCAGCAAAATCTTCCCGCTCTTCTGAACAATCAAAGCCATGACGGGACACCTTTTCTTTTAATTTTAAAACGCAATTCTAGGATTTCAATGGGTGCCTCCCCCAAAATAAATTAAACGTGTTTTAGGACATGCTCTTTCTTTATGTGTATTTGGCTGATTATAAAACTTTGTATTTTCTGAGATTTTTAAGATAAGACGGTCGATTTTCAGCCTGGTGATGCAACCTCGTTCCCAGGGCTTCTTCTCTCTTGACGTTTAACGCTGAAACGTCAAGAGAGAAGAAGCCCTGGGAACGAGGTTGCCGTTTAATCTAAGACAAAAGGTAACTGCATTTCTGCAGCAACTTTATGTGGTTCTTAGACTTTCGGGAACTTTTGCGTAACCTATAAATAGTGTTATAAAATTTCGAATCGTGTTTCTTTGTTTTTTTTAAAAAACTTTAGAAATTAAATAAACGTTTTTTCTCCAGTGAACAAAACTTGTTCAATGTCTAGCTTCTTTTCTGCGAAATTTGAATGTCTCATTTGCTCCGTAATAAATGTCTCATTCATCCCATTACATGCGAAACCACTTGTTATCATTCATGGTAAGAAACAAGCTTATATGGTGCTTAATCGTATCAGACGCGTGTTTGACGCGTAATCAGCGTTTATTGAATACGCTTTACAAATCATTGCTATTATCTACTAATTCTATTAAGTATTATATCCTCTACTTTACACAACCGTATATTTAGTTACCAATCCCCTTACAAAATAATTGTGAGGTGATGTCACACGATAAATTTAGACATTTACCTAATAAAAATGTAAATATTGATAACAAAAGGAGTCATAATTAGTACCTGTAGCACTCGTAATTGACATAATTAGTTACAACGAGGAAGTTTAAAGTTCCTTTGTTTACAACGACCTTCGAGGATATATTATACGTTCCAGCAGAATACCCTGGATGATATTGTGGCGTTTGTCTGTCTAGTTGTCACATGTTGATCTAGTACATCCTGTCATGGACCTGATAATTTATAACGAACCCGTTATACATCGTTTGGTCTCTGACGATATACTATGTCATTTCAACATAAGATTTTTCCTGTTAGCCTAGAGTTCGATACTTATGTTTCGCTACAGTCTAATCATTTTTATCTTATCTTTATAGTTATTTGATTTTGCCATAGTCACAAGAAAAGCGATTTTCCCTTTTCTTGTGACTATGATTTTGCTCCACAAAGTAGTGTGTTAAATTTTAAAACAAGTTCAAAATATTACACAAGGGGACAAAAACTTGTTCTAAGTCCGCAGTAAAGACGCTAGAACAATGTTGAAAATGTTGTTCTAGCGTCTTTACTGAGGACTTTGAACAAGTTTTGGCCCACTGGGTAGTAATGTCAAAAAGAAACCAAGAAAATCCCTTATGCCTGCAAAAGTTACAGATCTCAATACGTAAACCACATGACGTTTAGAATGACGCAATCTTCTCATTGGGTATAACGAATCATTTATTCAATCAAGTTTCTTATCACTTGATGGTAATTATGACGTCATAATGATGATTTTCTTCAAGTTTAACTGAATATTTCAGTTAAAACACGTTTTTTTCGTGAAATAGAGACAATTCTTTCGTAATCTTGATCAGCTTGATTTTCACTAAGCGAAAAATTCCGAGCAACATTCAAAGAAAGACACTCCATTGGTAGAAATTCATATCACACACCACGTGACGCCAATTTCAATCAATGCAAAATCCTCCTTTGACGTTTGCACGGAATTTTCACCTAGTGAAACCTTTACTGTTTTACTTGATCGCTTTAGTAAAGGTGGATTTCCACTAGGCGAATTTGTTCGCGCGAAATCTAAATGAAGCCATTATTGGTTAGGTGACATCGCTTTCAACCAATGTGGTGGCATCATTTAGAATTCGCGCGAACAAATTTGCCTAATGGAAATGAAAAAACCTTAATAATGAGCTCATGCACGATTTTTTATAAGCATCACCTTTATAAGCCAGGCTGAAATTGGCTCTCTTATCTTTAAGATCTCCAAAAATCCAAACTTTTACAAAAAAACAAGAAAGGAAATGTCCTAAAACCTTGATTAAACATGTTTATTTAGAGGAACATGTTTATTTAGGGGGCATCACCAAGCCTCAGTAAGAATTTACCGATTCTTATAATAAAAAAACACATTAAAAACGTGTACATGAACTATTAGATATGCTCCAATATATCGTCAGTTCTATTAATAAACTTGTAAAGCTTTTTTAACTTACTTTTTATCACTTCCTCGTCAAAGAAAATCTGCTTTGGTTTGATAATAAACTCAGAGGAAAGTAAAAAGAAGTAATAGATAGATATTTTTTCATCCTGTCTAAAAACATGATTTGTTCTTAAGTGGGCAAAAAATCCGCAGTACAGATGCTAGAACAACGTCCTTTAACGAATTTATTGCGGACTTTATAAACAATTTTCGAGACCACAAGGTCAACCGACATCTATTTTAATGTTAGTCATCGCCGATGACGTGTTTTTTTATGTCGGATGGGTATGACGTAACTGTTGAATATTTAGTTAAACGCGACCTCGTTCCCAGCGCTTCTTGCTCTCTTTTTTAACTGAAGACGTTCTCACAAATTTTGACGTCAAAAAAACTATAATTCATATTTTGCAACAGTATAATTTTTTGATGCAAAAACGTGTCACAAGTAGCTACCTTTTTATGTAAAATAAACATCAGATACAGATTTAACATAAAATTTAAAATCCAACAGTGTCTCATATGACGTAATAAAGAAATTAAAAAATATTCACCTATATCTACCATTGTTTGAAAAGAATCGAAATGCCGAAGATGAGCAAATTATTTTAAAAAATTGAGATAAACTTTTCTTCTAATTAAAAGTTAGGAAAGTCAGAAAGTTTGAGCATGATATCACTTTTATTTAAAAAGTTATGAACAATTTAATATGAGGGGGAGCATCCCACCTAGGCCTAATAGGGTTAGAGAATATCTTATTTGAAATAATGGAAATCAAACAGTGAAAGACTACTGAATACGGTCACGTACATTCTGTATATGGACTGTGTATTCAATCTTCTGCGTCTATAGACTAATTAGTGCATCTCTATACTAAGGGCCTCTTTATATGGAGACCGATATATCGCTCAGCCGATACAACTCACCTTGCCGGCATAACTCATTCTTCCGCTTATATGGCCCCGATATAACTTCCATTTCTTTTCCTCGGCCATTGACATGTCTTGAAATATGTATATTTCATGTCGCCTAGCCGATCGGATGAATAAAGTGAGATATCGGTTAGGCGAGATATCTCGCTGGCCGATATAGATAAGACGGAATATTGTTTCAGCGAGTTATATCGGCTGAGCGATATATCGTTCTCCATATAAAGAGGCCCTTAGTATAGAGATGTACTAATTAGTTTAATGACTTACTATCAAACATTAGTGAGACATTAAGGAAATACTAATTGTAAGTATCGTATATCAGATTTTTATTTGTACATATTTTTTTCAAGTTCTTCATATTAGGATACACAAGTTAACCCCATGTTTTCTTCATCTTCATAATTTCTCTCAAAACTAAAAATATTAAAATAGTCAGTAACCCGGTGAGTAAAAACTTGTTCAAAGTCCGCAGTAAACGTTGTTTGGACAAGTGTTTACCCAACGGAAACGATGTAAGACCAGTATCAAAAGAAAATGCTATAGATAGCAAGCAATAAAAAAATAACGCGTAAATCCTGCCAAATATGTTGGTCAATAGTAGGTTAGCGATCTGGGTCCAGTTGTTCGAAAACCGATTAGTTTAATCCTCGATTAAATTGTATTTTCATGGTATTTGATTGGTAGAAAGCAGTTTTAATCCAGGGTTAATCCTAGATTAGCATTAATCGGCTTTCGAACAACTGGGCCATACATAACATGTTGGTCGTGAAAAAAATGTTGGTAAACACTCTGATAATCATTTGGATGTTGTTAGCCAACCTCGTTCCCAGGATTTCTTGCCTTTTCAAAAAGGTAAGAAGCCCTGGGAACGAGGTAGGTTGTTAGCCAACCTATCTATTGTTTTATATTGAAATTTGGAACCGAAATTATATTCAAAAATCACTTCTATACAGATTCAAAGTCCGCAGTTAAGATATTAGAACAATAACGTTGTTTTTTCATGCGGTTTTGAGCACGTTTTTGTCCACTGATTTCACAGTCCGGATATATACAGGATAGTATGGTATGGATTACTTACCTTTAAGAGAACATTTCCCAGTCCTGTGATCACATAGTTCGTCATTCTTACAATTACAAATGTATTTGCACCATTTGCCATAACGTCCTTTCTTACATTCTATAATGAATAGAGTATCAAAAATGTTTGTATTCTCATGTGTAGCAACACATTGTAAATGATTTGGTAAATGCGATTCCAGATATTGTTGAGAACTGAGCAACCTCGTTCCCAGAGCTTCTTGCCTTTTCGAACACGGAAGAGCGGCCTGGAGAACTGAGATTGTTTATTAAACTATGATTCTTACTAGAGGTTTGTTTCAACCTTCCTCTTGTTGTGCTTTTTTAAATAACTTTTGAAAGAATGGCTTATACGACTAGAAATTTCTCCAAATTTTTAAGAGGTGGTAAAATTTGCTTGAAAAATATTCTGACAAATTTTGCCTCAAAACTTTTTTCGCCTAAAACAATTATTTTGCACCACCTGTTTTGCCTTGATGCCATCATCATAATAAATGACGTCATCAAAAAAAATAATAGTTATGCCAAAATATTTAGCATGTGTTGACCTGACATTCTGAGAAATTTCATCACTATAGCATGGTTTCATCAAAAGTTATGAGGGTTGGTTGAAACACAAAAGCAAATATTTCACTTTGCCCACAGTATATTTAATCAAGATTGTACCCAGTCGGCAACAACCTGTTCAAAGTCAACAGTAAAGACACAAGAACGTGGAAAACCCTGTCTTTACTGCGGAATTTGAACAGGTTTTCGCCCACTAGCTAGTGACCACTCGACGTTTAATCTAGACGTCAAAATGACGTATTTTCGACGTTAATTAGACGTCAAGTGCCTTCAAGTAAGTTATAATATTAAAGGATTTCCCACAGCTACACGACGTTGAAATAACGTCAAAACTTCTGTCAAAACGACTGAAAAATATGAAAAGATTTAAAATCCTTACTATTCTGACAATAATTTCCGATCCATCCTTTCTTACAATTCAAACATCTTCCAGACATAAAATCACAATCTTCTCCATTTGTACATTGACATTTCTTTTCGCAATTTAAACCAAAATAACCTTTAGAGCATTCTGAAATAATCATAATCCAGTGGGTAAAAGTTTGTTCAAAGTCCGCAATAAAGATGCTATAACGGCGTTGAAAATGTTGTTCTAGCGTCTTTACTGCAGACTTTGAACAAGTATTTGACAACTTGAATAAAGCAGTAAGCACCCCATAGGCAAACGATGTCGAAAAAACATTGAATTAACTTTTCCTGCCGGCACATGCCGTCTTGTCAACGTCGAAAAGACACCGTTTTGATGTCCTGGCTGCAAACCGTTTTTAGTTATATTAACGTTGTGTTATAATAGAATTTTAAATAGTACTTTCTTAAAGCTCACCCCGGTAAATAGTGAAGCGAACATATAACGTACACAGTGTTAAAAGTAATGGATAAGCAATAAGACTGTGTATAGAGCTATAGTATTACCATATATGGTAATGCACAATCCGTATATAGCGTTGTTTGTGACTATATATGGTGTACAAAGACGAGTAAGTATTCTTCTCCAGCTATCGATTTTATGGTACAAGATGTTTGATAAAAACCAAGTTTCCATGCTCATGCTCACGCGTCGATAAGACATTACATTATGTGTAGAAATTTCGTGAACATTGAATTTCGCAAATCGAAAAAATCATGCTTTTCACAAACTTTTATGGTGATCCCAGCGGACAAAAACTTGTCCAAAATCGCAGTAATGACTCTAGAATAACGTCAAAGATGTTGTTCTAGCGTCTTTACTGCGGACTCTGAACAAGTTTTTGACCACCTATTTAGTAGCTTGAGCTCCCGTCCCATACTACAACAAGTTGTAGTAGTAACCTTACGTTTGGGAGTGGAGTTCAGGCTACCTATTTAGTAGATAAGTAAAAAAAAATGTATATTTTTTGACAATATTTTCAAATATTACAGAAAGTAATATGGAAAAATAGAACAAAATATTTTTTTTCGGGTCTGGGACCCAATTTTTTGAGATAAACTTGATAATGACAAGGTCTGACATCATCACTGTGTCTTCATGTAGGGAAGAGGAATTCATGGAACTAAATAAGAATTATATAAGCAATGATAAGTATACCTGTATTTTTATTTTTTGGGTCAGAATTGGTGTAGCATTTCGGTATCGACTTATCATTGTATAAAAATGATATGATATTTACATATAGATATACCAAATACGAGCATGAAAAGTAAGAAATCCGTTCTAAATACTTTATTTGTCTTGTATGATCATTTTGAAACTAAGAGAGAAATATATATTTCGCGAATAGAGACAAAAAGAAGAATTTTTTGAAAACATTTCACTTCGCAAAGTGGAAAAATAAGTTTTTTTTCGCGGACATTTTCCGGAAATTCGCAAAATTCTCGTAAATTTCTGATTGCGAAAACTTCTCCACTTAAGGTACTAACTACACTTACTTTTTCCGCATGTTTTTCCATGATATCCAGGTGGACAAACACACTGATAACTATTAATAAAATCATAACAAACACCATGGTTTAGACAAGGATTAGGATCGCATTCATTGATTTCAATCCCACAATGCACTCCTTCATATCCATCGTCACACATGCATGTGTAAGTATTAATTCCATCTTTACAAATACCATTACCGTTACATGCATTGATGTGACAGTCGTCTAAAAATAAATAAGATTATCGTGCGTCAATCTGATTTATGACATTTTTACATTGGACTTTTATGAGTTTATTCGCAATCCAATGGAACTTCTTTCTTACCAATGTTTTCCTTTAAATCCTTTCGCACATGAACAAGAATAATCAATAATCATTGATCTGATCGATGCACGCGCCATTATTTAAGCATGGTAAACCTTTGCATTCATCAATGTCTATCTCGCAATTACTGCCTGTATAACCATCAGCAAAAACACAAGAGTAACTGCCTATTCCATCAATACATTTACCATTATCTTGACATGGTAAACTTTTGCATTTATCAATAAAAAACAGCATAAAATAAACAATAGCATATTCCGTAACATTTGCTTGTTTACGCGGTTGAATTAGAATCATGAGAAGTATAAAGCCCTTACCGATATTTTCTTGACAATCTTTCCCTTTAAAACCTTTTACACACGAACAAGAATAATCATTGATCTGATCGATGCACGTGCCATTATTTAAACAAGGCAAGCCTTTGCATTCATCAATGTCTGTCTCGCAATCACTGCCAGTGTATCCATCAGCACAAACACAAGAGTAACTGTTTATTCCATCAATACAGTTACCATTATTTTGACATGGCAAACTTTTGCATTCATCTATAAATTAATAACATTGAATAAAGAAGGTGTAGTGTAATGAAGTTCATAAATCAGCGACAATAAATCAGAATAAAGTGTCCTTACCAATATTTTCTTGACAATCCTTCCCTTTAAAACCTTTCACACATGAACAAGAATAATCATTGATCTGATCGATGCAAGTTCCATTATTCAAACAAGGTAAACCTTTGCATTCATCGATGTCTATTTCACAATCACCACCAGTGTATCCATCAGGACAAACACAAGAATAGCTATCTACTCCATCGATACATTTCCCATTATTTTGACATGGTGAGCTTTTGCATTCATCTATAAATAAATAATTAGATTTTAATGAAGCATACACCTTTAAAGGACAAAATAATCTGCGAAAAATTCTAAGAAAATGCGGCAATTTTATCCGTCGATTATTTTGGCCTGCAGAAATTGCGCAGGTAATTTTTAAGCAAAAATAATGAATTACAGTGCGTTGTTTCGCATACAAGAAAAATGAACATTTTGTTTAAGCTTATCTTCTAAGTAAATAATCATAAATAAGTTACAAGATATTATCTGTATTTATAACTAAATTTTAATAATTGATGGACAAAATTGCTGAAAGTGGAAAAATTGGCGGACGAAATAGCCAAATTTATAAAAATCGCCTAACAAAATTGCCGAAAATTTGACCCTGATCGCCGAAAACTTTGTCCGTCTAATATTCTTTTCCGCCGAAAGATATGTCCGCCGATTACGTATGTCAAACCACGATATTAAAAAGTATGAAAACAGAGTCCTTACCGATATTTTCCTGACAATCCTTTCCTTTAAAACCTTTCACACACGAACAGGAGTAATCATTGATCAGATCGACGCACGTTCCGTTATTCAAGCAAGGTAAGCCTTTGCATTCATCAATGTCTATCTCGCAATTATTACCAGTGTATCCATCAGAACAAACACAAGAGTAGCTGTCAATACCATCAATGCATTTACCATTATTTTGACATGGTAGATTTTTGCATTCATCTAAGAGTAAATATGAAAACACTATATATTTCTGCTTTTGTTAAGACATAATAAACCTCAAGTACGGGAAATACTCGTAATAATTAAATCATGACGCATCTATACGCGTATCCTATGTGTGAGCAATATTGCAAAATCAAATTTTACTATTACGTCAGACGTATGTTATTTCACACGTTTTCCACTCCCGAAAACTTTCCGCTAAACGGAAACGAAACGGAAAATGCACATGCGTAGAAAGGAATATATTTCATATATTTCTTTCCACGTATGCACATTTTCTTCTCCGTTTCCGTTCTGTGGAAAATTTTCTGAAGTGGAAAACGGCCTTAATTTAAAGTTGATTTCCATTAGGCGGAAAATTCAGCGCGAAAGCCAAAAGAAGACATTCCTTATTGGTAGAAATTGACATTACATGTTTAAAGTCGTAGCAGAATTCCTGCAGACAGTTATTGCATTGTAGTTTTTAGATTACAAATATAACCGCCCTAAACTTCCTGCCCTACTCATAAAAAATCATTCACTGTACTCTGCAGTGTCAATTATGCGAGGGACGGGGGTAGGAATAAGCGCGGCGGGGCGCGGCGGGGCGAGGCGAGGGAATACGGTAGAATTTCTTCCAAATTTATTAAGAGGGGGGGGGATGTGGAAAAAGCGGGAGGCTGGAAAATTTATACAGTTACTAAATAAACATGATAACAATGGTGCTTATTATAACTATCTCCAGGGTTTGTGTAGCAGGGAATTGCTTTAAAGAACAGGTCGATTAGTTAATGTATTCTAACTTCACGTTATTTTTAACGTGTATTTTGAAATAGTTGACCATTTCATGTCATTTAAAAGTTAACAAGCGAGGGAGAGGGGGGCTGAATAAGAGCGAGGGCCGGGGGTGGAAAATTTTCCTAAAATTAATAAGGGTCCTATCGCTTATTTGATACAGCAGAGTAGCTATCATGTTTGAAAATACTGAAAATAGGAACAATAACGAGGATCTATTTGCAGCATTGCAAAAACCATCAACTCAAAAACGTTAACATTGCAGTAATAGTGTTTTTAAAGCTGGATATGTGTGCACAGTGAACAGGACGGGACGTTCAACCATAAAAATATGAAAGAAGTTCAAAGCAAACGTCCTTGTAAAATAAACTCTTTAACAGTTAAAACGTTTAACACCGCGCACTTTGTATGATTGAATTATTCTTTTCGTGCCAAATACAACGCATGATAACAAACATTTTCTTACCGAAAGATCTAATATACGGACCCTTATTCGAATACTTAGGATAAGTTTTTTCTTACTAATATTTTCTTTGCAATTCTTTCCTTTAAATCCTTTCATGCACGAGCAAGAGTATTCATCAACGTAATCAGTGCATGTTCCATTATTCAAACAAGGCGAACTTGCACATTCATCGATGTTTATTTCACAATTACCACCTGTGTAACCGGCTGGGCAAATACACGAGTAATCATTGATGCCATCAATGCACTGACCGTTGTTTTTGCAGGGATGATTTTGACACTCATCTATAAAATTTGGATGTGGACAATTAATAATTCTATTCAGAATTCTATTCTTTCAAAGAAACTTGCTGAATGATCAACTATGGACTTATCACCAGTATTTTCTTGACAATCAATCCCTTTATATCCTTTTCCGAACGAACAGGAGTAATCATTAACCTGATCAACACATGTCAGTGCCATTATTTAACTCAGAGCAAGCCTTTGCATTCATCAATTTATATCTCACAATCACAACCAGTGTAACTTATTAATTCTGAACATTTTAAAAGGGGCGCTTATACGAAGTATGGAGGGGCACCCATTGAAGTTATATAACCACCCTATTTTGGTCAAAATTCCAAATAAATAACATGAAAGCTTCTTATGTCAGTAACTCATTCCAAAAATCATTCTTTAAAGACAACTATTAGTGGAGATACGAGTGATTAAAGTTTTGTATTTTTTATGCTAACTGTGTGGCAGCCATATTGTATACCAAACAGATATTGTATACCAAACAGATTTTATCCATAATAAGAATAAGAATAAAAGAATAATAAAAGTAAAGTTTTATAGAAAAGAAACATGCATTCATTTACTTTTACTAAAAAAATGATATTATTTTCGGGAGGGATACTGAGGGGGGCTTATTAATCGAAACATTTTAGAAGGGCGCTTAATCGAAGGGGCGCTTGTTCGAGAGTGGACGCCTAATTGTGGAAATAAGGTAATCCATTTATCATAATTTGGGCAGGGCAAACATTTGCATTCGTCCAAATACAATTACATAGCAAAAGATTCAACACACTTATTCAGTACAGCTTCAATTGATATCCAACTCTTGTCGTAACCTGTACTGTATATACCAGTCACTTACCAATATTTTCCTGACAATCTTTCCCTCTAAAACCTTTCACACACGAACAGGAGTAATCATTAATCAGATCGGTGCAAGTTCCATTATTTAAACACGGTAAACCTTGGCATTCATCAATGTCTATCTCACAATCACTACCTGTATAACCATCAACACAAACACAAGAGTAACTGTCTATGCCATCAATACATTTGCCATTATTTTGACATGGCAAACCTTTGCACTCATCTAAATACAAACAAATAATTAAAACACATATTCAGTGCAGCTTTAATTGGTATTGAACTTTACCATAACCTGTATTGTATAAAAAAGCAACACTTACCAATATTTTCCTGACAATCTTTCCCTCTAAAACCTTTCACACACGAACAAGAGTAATCATTAATCAGATCGGTGCAAGTTCCATTATTCAAACACGGTAAACCTTGGCATTCATCAATGTCTATCTCACAATCACTACCTGTATAACCATCAGCACAAACACAAGAGTAACTGTCTATGCCATCAATACATTTGCCATTATTTTGACATGGCAAACCTTTGCATTCATCTAAATACAAAAACATAACAACAAATAATTAGGACACATATTCAGTGCAGCTTTAATTGATATTAAACTTTACCATATAACATGTATTGTATAAAAAAGCAATCATTTACCAATATTTTTCTGACAATCCTTTCCTTTAAAACCTTTCACACACGAACAGGAGTAATCATTGATCTGATCGACGCACGTTCCATTATTCAAACAAGGTAAACCTTTGCATTCATCAATATCTATTTCACAATTACTGCCAGTGTATCCATCAGAACAAACACAACTGTATCTATCTATACCATCAATACATTTACCATTATTTTGACATGGCGAACTTTTGCATTCATCTAAAAACAACATAGAGGGAACAAACATGAAAATTAGATTAGCTACATAGCTAATTTCTTCCCTTGCATTTACAAGAATAGAAACAAAACACATTATGCAAAGATGAACTTCGGTGATGACTATTGATCACAATAAAACAATATATTATGTAATACGCTCTCAAAAGTCGATGCATTCTTGCAAATTACGGATGCTTATAGTTACTTTAACATTGTTTTGAAATTGCAAACTTTTGAATTCATTGAAAGATAATTACATTGGGGAAGCAAACATATTTAGAATAGATTTCATCAAATAAAAACAATTCATAATTTGCAATTACAAGACAACATAACTGCAAAGATTCTTACCAACATTTACCTGACAATCCTTCCCTTTAAAGCCTTTCACACACGAACAGGCGTATTCATTGATCATATCGATACATGTGCCATTATTCAAACACGGTAAACCTTGGCATTCATCAATGTCTATCTCACAATCACTGCCTTTATAGCCATCAGCACAAACACAAGAGTAATTGTCTATGCCATCAATACATTGACCATTATTTTGACATGGCAAACTGTTGCATTCGTCTAAACACAAATACAAACGTAAAAAGATCAAGAAACTTATTCAGTACAACTTTAGTAGATATCGGACTTTTTCAAAAAAATGCATTGCAGAAAAATGCATATCAATCACTTACCAATATTTTCCTGACAATCTTTCCCTCTAAAACCTTTCACACACAAACAGGAGTAATCATTAATCAGATCGTTGCAAGTTCCATTATTCAAACACGGTAAACCTTGGCATTCATCAATGTCTATCTCACAATCACTGCCTGTATAACCATCAGCACAAACACAAGAGTAACTGTCTATACCATCAATACATTTGCCATTATTTTGACATGGTGAACTTTTGCATTCATCTATAGACAACATGAAGGAAACAAACATATAAATTAGCTAATTTCTTCCCTGAATATACAAGAATAGAACACATCATTTAAAGATAAATCCGCTATCTCGACTGACGTTTATCTTCAACAAACCGCTATCTCGAACAAGACTGCCGGTTCCTTGAGCATTAAACTCAACAAGCGTGCGCTATCTCCAACAATTTATCAAGTCCCTTGTGTGTTCAAGATAGCGGACGTTGAATGTATACAATACGCTCTCAAAACATGATTCATTCTTGTATTTTATGGATGTTTTTAGTTTGTTTACCAGTATTTTATATTTTACAAACTTTTCTATTCGTCGAAAGATAATTACATTGGAGACATACATGCATTTAGTATAGCTTTAATCAAATAAAAACAATCCATTATTTGCAACTACAAGAAACAGAACTGTAAAGGTTCTTACCAATATTTTCTTGACAATCTTTCCCTTTAAATCCTTTCACACACGAACAGGAGTAATCATTGATCTGATCGATGCATGTTCCATTATTGAGACAAGGTAAACCTTGGCATTCGTCAATGTCTATCTCACAATTACTACCAGTGTATCCATCAGAGCAAACACACGAGTAATTGTCTATACCATCTATACATTTACCATTATTTCGGCATGGTGAACTTTTGCATTCGTCTAAAAACCAACATAGAGGGAACAAACATGCAAATTAGCTAAATTAGCACATTTCTACCAAGAATAGAACCTATTAAACATGTTATGAAAAGATAAACTTAGGGTAGATTACAATCGAGCATAATAAAAATATACATTTTACAATACGTTCTCAAAAATTGATTCATTTCTGCGATGTACAGACATTTGTATTTAATTTAACATCATTTTGACATGGCAAAATTTTGCATTTGTCGAAAGATAATTATTTCATTGGTGAAACAAACATGTACTCACTATAGCTTTTATCAAATAAAAAGAATTCATCATTTGCAACTACTAGAAATAGAACTGCAAGGGCTCTTACCAATATTTTCTTGGCAATCTTTCCCTTTAAATCCTTTCACACACGAACAGGAGTAATCATTGATCTGATCGATGCAAGTTCCGTTATTGAGACATGGCAAGCCTTTGCATTCGTCAATATCTATCTCGCAATTACCACCAGTGTATCCATCAGAACAAACACACGAGTAATTGTCTATACCATCTATACATTTACCATTATTTTGACATGGTAAACTTTTGCATTCGTCTTAAAAATAAAAATAATTCTACGACAACAGCACGTACCTAGTAATAGTTAATGGGGAAAACGATGGTGATCCACGATTTTATCATTCTCTCGTTATTAACGATCTAAACTAAAACTTTTTGGCACAACATTAGATTCGATTAGATGTAATTTTCTAAGAATAGAATTATCATTTTTTATCAAATTAATCCCTACTGAAACAACTTTTATTACATCATAACTTAGTTTTCAGTATTCTATTATTATTTTCTTATACCCAGCCGCACTCTCCTCCGCAGAGCCTAACGAAAGCAAAAAAAAATAAAAATTTTGCGGTGGAGTGCTAAAAAATAAAAATAAGCAAAATTTGACAAAGTGCGCCTTTTCGCCTTTCCGCGCGCCGGACTCTGCGTAGGAGAGTGTACCCAGCCGGCAAAAACATGTTCCAAGTCAGCAAAATAACGTTAGAACAACGTTATTCTAACGTTATTTTGCTGACTTGGAACATGTTTCTGCCAGCTGGGTATAAGCTAAACAAAAGTTGAAAGGCTAGCAAAGAGACTTTACTCACAAATATATGAAAACGAAGTGTTTGTTACCCAAATTAGAACTTGTTGCAATGCATTGCAGTCAACACCTCGTTTTCATGTATTTGTGAATAGGTCTATGCGATCTCGGATATATCCATAGCTATATATATTTTTTTCATATTTTTTTTTATACTTATAAATTTACAAAACTTGACAAAAAATAATCCATATATGGACTATGCATTGCCATATATGGAATGTATATCCCGTATTTGGATTGTGCATTGTCAAACATGGTAGCTAATACACAGTCCGAATATCCGGGATCGTATATCCGGTAGTTTTTACGTTGTGAAAGTACAATGAAATAGAATCAAAAGCTGCAAAAATAGAAGCAGCGAGTAAATAAACGTTCGTTTTCTTTCTGACACATGGATACAAGATCGAGGATTGTGTGTAATTTTATTAAAGGGATATATATTGTCTCAGAACGCTTATAGAGATGGTCACCTAGCTGAATGAACTAAGGTATATGTAAATGAATATAAGAATTTGTTTAAACGTCTTGTAGAGGTCAAAATAACAGCCGGTAGTATCTGTAGGGAAGAGTATGGAATCAACGATCATGCCATTGATTGGTTCCTTCGTACCGAATAAATAAATCAATTACAAGTTCGTTGACATAACACCCTTCTACGCAGAGACTACCGGCCGTATTTTGACCTCTTGTTTTGCATAGTGTGACGTCAATTTCTACCAATGCAATGTCTCCTTTTGACTTTCGCTGCAAATTTTTTACCTCGTGGAAATCAATTTTAGGGCGTATCTACACTAGGCGTATTCGTTCTCATGTATTCTAAATGAAGCCATTATATTTGGTTGAAAGTGACGTCACCCGTCACCTCATATATCATGTTCATATGTATCGCATGGGGGGTAATATGAATGATTAATACAAGGGAATTGTTTTCCAACAAGAGAGTGATACCAAAGGATGCATTTAATAATTAAGGCTAAGGAAGGAAATCGTTTGGACATTTGTGCTAGAGTAAATATAGAATCATACCGATGTTTGTTTCGCAATCTTTACCAGAATATCCAGCTCGACAAATACAGTCATAATCAGTTACGCCATCTTTGCAAGAACCACCGTTTTGACAAATAATATTTTTGCAATAATCAATATCTATTTCGCAATTGCGACCATGGTATCCTTTCCGACATACGCATTTGTAATCAGCTAATTCATCAACGCATACTGCATTGTTTAGGCATGGCATACTTTTACATTCATTAATCTGAACTTCACAACTTTTACCAGTAAAGCCTGGTTTACACGTGCATTTGTAATGATCACGATAATTTTGACATATGCCTCCATTCATACATGGATCGTTTTCACATCGATCTCTTATAACGCAGACTAAATTTATAATAAACAGTATCAACAAGAATTATCAAGGGTGTTGTCAGAATGTCAAAACAACGTATTTATTACGTTGGAAAAACGTCACGTGTCGGCAAAGATGAAACTTGATCTTTAAAATAGGTTAAGAACCAAAGCTCCAACAAAATCCCAGTGGATGAAAAACTCGTTCAAATTCAGTAATAAAGACGCCAGAACAAGATCCCAATGGGATATAAATGGTTGCGAAATGGTTGTGGACTATGCTTCAGTTTGTACATGGTTGAACTAAACCGGGTGGGTACACGATGTCGGAGCAACGTCGAAACAACGTATAAACGATATCGCGACGTTGTTTCGACGTTGTCCGAAATTGTGTGCTGACAGGAAAGAGTCTTATTTTAAAATAATGGAATTAATAATTTTTAGACAGAAATTTGTGCAAACAAAAATCGGAATTTCAACTTATGTAGATAAAAAGCCTTAAATTCTGATTAGCAAGACGTACGCCACGAATATTCGAATATGTTCTAAGAGCCTGCGTACTAGGCTGCTACCAACAGCGGAATTTATCGAAACCTAAGATACCAAGAATTTCTACACAATAAACCTCTATACATCATGATAAATGTTCGAGATAAAATCTCTTTTTGGTGGTTGTTTTTCGCATTCAAGTTTCACTAGTAGCGTTGAGAAGTCATCAAAATTCGCAATTCACAAATACATGAAAACGAGGTGTCGGCTGCTCAAAGTAGAACTTGTTGCAATGCAATAACTTTCTTTGTGCAGAGGTCCATTGTCTCATAATTTATTTCCATGATTGTAATAGTGGGTTAAACATGAAAAAGTTTTCTTGTCATAGTGAACTAAAATATAAAATTTACCCAATATTTTTTTCATATGATTAAAATATAGAGCCTTACTTTTACCATAGTTGACATATGGTTGAAATATAGAGTCTTACTTTTACCATAGTTGACATATGGTTAAAATATAGAACCTTACTTTTACCATAGTTGACATATGGTTGAAATATAGAGCCTTATTTTACCATAGTTGACATATGGTTAAAATATAGAGCCTTACTTTTACCATAATTGACGTATGGTTGAAATATAGAGCCTTACTTATACCATAGTTGACATATGGTTGAAATATAGAGCCTTACTTTTACCATAGTTGACGTATGGTTGACATAAATAATTATCCCTCCAAGATGAGAAGGGGAATGAACTCATATGCCATTTGATACAATGTTCTTTTCTCGATTTCATTTCTCCTACAAGTGGGTCATGGTAAAACCATTGGAACCGATAACCAGGATCTGGTAGGTCTTTTTTCCAACATAGATATCTACGACTTCCCCATTTTTTGTCATTTGGTTCTCTAATGTTTAAACACTCCATATCTCGTATAGGTCCATTATTTGAAAATTTGAATCCTGAAAAATGAATACATTATATTCTCCATGATCGTTTAATTAATTGTTCAACTTTTAAGAGGGCGTTTATTAATGGGGGCGTTTATTAAATTGGAGAAGGGGTTATTAAAAGGGGCGTTTGTTAAATTTTTCTAACCTTTTTTTTATTTTAGTGGGCGTTTATTGGAATGAATGTGGTATCCATACATTAGGGAGATGAAAATATATTTTGTTGGAATAAGCATATAGGCTATGGCTTTTTCAGAATTTTTTTTAACCTTAACAGAGGTGAGGTTTTTTTAGTATTGCTGGATTGAAGCAGATTCTGTCCCCCTCTCCCCCTCCTCCATAACATTTCTTTGGCTAATTGAAATGGTTTTGTAACTACACACAATTATAAGTCAGTCCTTCATCAAAAGAAACAATTCCCCAAAAAAATATTAAACTGGCGTCAGCATTTTTTCAATGGTACAAGTTTTCAGTAAGACTTTCTGCAAACTTTCCTGTTTTAGCCAGTTTTTGCTATTTCATCATCTTTAATATTGGAATCCTTCTTCACGCATGATTCGTTGGATTTCTTCAAATGGGAGAGGCTCGCAAAATTTGATTTCCAACAGCTGGGGCACGATGACACGACGTCGTAACAATGTCGCAACGTTGCAACGTCGTTTTGAAGTTGTTACAACGTTGTTACGACGTCGTGTGCGGACAAGAAAGGTATTCTCTACACCCCAGTTTTGCTTCAAGAGCAGTTTTCAAAATAAGAGTAAAACATCACCACACGGAGAAGGGATTTTTTGAGTGCAGCTTCAGACTTTGTAGCCTGAAACTAAGCTCAAAAATCCCTCCTCCACATGATTATTTAATAATTACCTGGATTTCTAACTGATTTCTTTACACAGAAGTAGTAATTTTTATCAAAGAAACTCCTTCTCGACTTTACTTTTAGACATCGATAATTTGAGGTAAGTTTTGTTGTGAGCTTATAATCATTCGGCCATGCACCAACATCTAAAAATACACGAATCTGCCACTATAATAACAGAATATTTATAGTGTAAGTTATTAAGACAATAAAACAAATATTTATATCATAAACAATTATTTAGCCTGTGCTACAAACTCGACGTCTGACGAGAAAAAGCTGCGAAAACCTTTTTTCCGCAGGAGGGGGATGGGTCTACGGAACAGGCTACAATTATTCTGAGCCCAGTTGTTAGAAATCTTGGATAAACCGTGGATCAAAACTACTTTCTACCAATCAAATGTGTGAATTGTTTTATGTTTATGCAATGTTACATTTGATGTGCGGAAACTTTTTCTACTATTATTCAGATGTTAATGGTGAGGATATTAGCGGAATAGACAATACAGTAGTTAATGACGTCATCAATACCAAAATCAACTGCAACAGTGGAAATAAATACACATAAACACGGAGTATTTGGTATTTCCAGAGATCTGGTAAGCAGCACCAGGATCAAAAAGAGTTGATGAAATATTTCGCTATGTATTATTTCCATAACAATATATATTATATTCCACAATTTTTTAAAGACTCAACTTAGAATGTTAGAAGAAACACTTAAACGTTGGGTTTCCTATGTCATGTGCCTATCCCTATCCCATGTACCTATTTTATCTGCCGTGCTTCCCTATAAACGTTCACTCATATCGTTATTGGCTGCGGCAGATGCTCCAGCCTGATCTGAGAGTGTAACCGTATTGTTTTAAGAAACACAAATGTTTCAAGTGTTCCATGAAGATATCTCTAGCTCCGCTGTACGAAAGTTTGTATTGACCATGATCGTTGAGCTCTTTTTTCGTTTTGCACATTCTGCATAGTAGAAATTATTCAGGTTTTGGTTTCAGTTTCGAATGGTTCAAGTATTTTTGAAGCCAAAACACTTGGCATCCCACAGAACCTGTTTTGTCAATGTAAACAATATGACTTTTCCTGGATGGACAGATAGCACAGTAGTTCTTCACTGGTTGAAAGCAGATAAAAGATACAAGCAATTTATAAGTAATAGATAAAAGCTACATTGAATGAAGACATGTACCAACTGATCAAAATCCAGCTGACCTTGGTAGCATAAGCTGTTCTGTAAACAGATTGTCAAGTTTTTGGGGAACAGGTCCACAGTGGTTGCAAAATAAAGATAATTGATGATTGAAACCAAATCATCAATTGAGACTGAATCCAAATCGAGAAAATCCAAAGAGGTTTTTGCTACAGTAGTAGACACAGATGACGTGTTCAAATCATTACTGTTAAAGAATGGTTGGTGGAAGGTGGTGAGAATAACATCATGAACACTTCGTTTCATAAATAACTGCAGAAAAGCTATAAAAAGAGGACAACTTATAACAGAAGAAATCAACAAGACCAAACTGTTATTAATCCAAAGACTGCAGAGAGAATGTGAAAATTCAGATTCGTTTAAAGTCACATAATCACCCTATTTTGGTCAAAATTCTAAATAGATAACATGAAAGCTTCTAATGTCAGTAACACATTCTCAATTTCATTCTTTAAAGACAACTATTAGTGAAAATACGAGTGATTAAAGTTTTTTTTTTATGCTAACTGTGTGGCAGTCATATTGTTTGGCCAAACTTCAACGCTTTTCTGCATGATTACATGAAGTTGTAGCTAGTTTTTGATAAAATAATTGATTAATTGACCGACTTCCTGTTATTTATAAATGCTGAAATTTTCAAATCAGCAATTGCCAATAGTGAACTTGTATACATTTTAAAATTTTGACAAAATAGGGTGATTATGCGACTTTAATGAAGACAAATTTCGTCTTAATCTTCAAAAGAACTACAATGGCGTAGACGGATGTAGGAAGAATTCAAGGTGAATACTCGATTTATTTACCAACAGATTCTATTTTGTCAAAGAAGATTGTAATGGCAGCTCATAGAAGTTCTTCTCACAGAAGAACTCTTCATGGGGGAGTAGGATCAACAATGACTGAAGTGAGAAATCAATTTTGGATTCCAAAGTTAAAACAGCTAACAAAAAAGATTGGACACAAATTTACTCATTGTAAGATTTATCGTGCAGTGGCATTTAAGGCACCACCGCCTGGTAAGTTATTACCTGACCGTACTGAAGGTTCAACAGCTTTCGAGTCGATTAAGCAAGACCGATTCCTTATCGAAATAAATCCAACTGTGAAGGAAAAGCATATATTTATTTGCTCTTTTCATGCAGTTTATCAAGAGCTATGCTTACAGTTACGTCTAGACCAGACTACAGATGGATTCATCAAAATTCTCAAACGATTTATTGCGAGGAGAGGTAGACCTAAAAATATTGACTGGGCTTTTTTTGAGGCTCCACTTTTGATTGGCTAATGGTAACTTCATTAAATTTGGTACGATTATAGTTGACGTAAATATTTTTTTGCTAAGGTCAGTACTTTTTTGATCATCGACATCATATGATTTTTTTAATATGATTTTTGTTCACAAAAGAATGTATTCTTCAAAGTGCAATTGGAGCAGTTCTATTTCGTATTTGTAGGTTCTGTCTACGGTTTTTGAATGCCAGAGAATTATATTGTAACATATCTTTCGTTTTTGAAAAACTTTTCACCGAAACAATAGGAAATTTCCCCGAAAATCCGAAATAAATCCAAAATCGGAAAAATCGGAGGAGATCGAGATAGTTAGGCCATAGAATTTTTAAAAAGAATTTACATCATGATAAGAGTCTATGCTCCAAATTTGAAGTTAATTGCTTTGTTTATACAAAAGTTATTCACATTTTTAATTTTATAGGAACTGACCCCAGAAAAGAATACTTTATTTTCATTGAATTTTGACATATAAAATGTGATTTAAAAACGTTCTAGAGAACATTTTTCGGTTCTGTTTTCGGATATTGGAAGCTAATGAATGCCTTTCTAACAAACTTTACGAGGTTCATAAAATTCGAACAGGAAGAGGGTCACATTATCCCAAAAACCCGAATAAAATTCCGAAATTTGAAAAATCGGGGAAATCAGGGAAATCGGAATGTTCATGTAATAAAAATTTACCAAATGATTCCCATCACCGTAATTAGTAATTGGACAAAGTTACAAAGGTTCAATTCAAAATGCAGCTAAAATTGTTATTAATTACGTTTGAATAAAAATGCAATTTAATAACATAAATTTTGGTCTAGGTGGTTTCAAAATATAGCCTTTATCTCAACATTTTCATTAGTTATAGCTTAGAAATTTTGTCGGAAGATGTAAAATAGAACTATGTGAAAGTCACCAAGTTGATAGCCATAGTCAAAAAAAGGTAGGCTGCTTGGTCAAAATGGTCTAAAGAATATGTTACAGCTCTATGTGAAAGACATAACTTGAAACACAAGAAAATATACGAACGAAACATATACACTCACCTGTCTCCAGTGTTGCATTTGAGCAATGACATTTTCCAGTAAGCATATCACATGCTCCACTGCAACCTCCATTTGGTAATCCGCAATCTCTTCCTTCGTCTTCAGAACGTCGACAAAGGCTTGATCCATGATAGTATCTGGTACGTGCTTCCAACCCAACAGCACATGGGCTACATTTAGACCAGGATGACCATTCTAGGAACAATTGGAAAAGTTAGTACTATTTCGTTTCGGCGTTGTTTCCCCGTTTATTGACCAACGTCGTGTACCTGCTGTTGTGACCTCCTGAAATCCCATGTTTTATCATAGAAATTTTACTTTAAGATTGATTTTTAAAGGGAGTTATGCTAACGAAAATCAGAGAAAATAGTTTTATTTAAAGTAATTGTATCTATTGTTATCCCCTTATAAATATTATAAAGAACGAAACAATGACTGTTCAAATATAAATACGGGTGACTGCCAGGAAACAGTTAAGATGCAGGTTGTGGTAGATACGTTTACATTCATATGCTATATACGGGTAGTGCCGAAGTAACCACAATCAATAACCAGTGAAAACCGTGTTTATCTTGGGTAAATAACTTAACTCCCATTTTCGATAAAACAAACAAACAAACAAGCAAGCAACATTTGAAACACATATACCTGTGATTGTGCATCCTCCAAGACATTCTTTCACAGTTAACAAGCACAAAACAAAGACTAAAAACATGAATTGACCTTTCATGTATTGATAATCAAAAGTTAAATGTCACAACTGCTTGATTATTTTCTAGATGTTTGATGATTGTTGTGATCGAATGTTGGTTCAGTGAACAGGTGTGTTATCACAGATTATTTGTTTGTGTTGACTTATGTTTGAACAGACAATGTGTAAGAGATACACAGGATACACAGTGCAACAGAACTGCCGAAGATAGTTCAGTATATTCCTATATAAGGACTGTATTAGGCCATATATGGTAATACACAGTCCATATACGTGACCGTGTTCACTGTGACATTTTAAAACCTTGTTTAAAATCCGCAATAAAGACGTTAGAACAACGTCAATCGATAAAAGTAATAAAATGTCATGAAATAATGAATAGTGACATTTACAAAGGTGACGAAAGATATAGTAAGGATAGTCAGCAAAGAGAAAGAAGTGAACCTTGTTGAGTGAAGAGAATAATGGAAGCGTGTGTGTAGTATGGCACGTACTTTCGTCCAGGACGCAGGTTAGAGCTGCGAGTACCGGAGTAATGGGATCATACAGGATTGATGCTTTATGAATGCAAATAAGTAACAATGGTAAAGTTAAGACTCGAGGAATTGGAAGGTTGCACTAATTTTACGGTTTACGAAAATCCTGAATGCACAGGTTCAAACGTAAATGGGGACAAAAGCAATTACAGGGGTGCGTTATGATGTGCATAAAACGTGGAAATAGAAGAGATGGCTATGATCTGAAAATACCAGTCACATACAGATTTAACGGAGCAAAAAGAGCCATAGCCTGGGTAAACAAGAACATTGACAAATTGATTCGAAAATGTATGTATTTCATGAATTTGATAAATATATTTTTAAACCATCAATGTCCGCTTACTGTATATAAAGAGAACGAAAGCAGCCAACGGATGTGTTCTTGAAAATAGGTTCTCTAAGGGGGTTAACTGGATGGAAATTAGACCTTCCAGAAAACAAGGTATAGCTGGAGATTTTACCTGTTCTTGCGCTATTATTCCCTTCCTGGCTGGAAAAATAAGCTGTTCTGAGCTGGTATCTCGTCGCCTGGGAAATCGATGGGTTTTTCAGAAGCTCTAATTGGAAATATGAACTGTTCTGAGATGTCAACTCCGATGGGAAAAAATGGCTCCAAATAAAATTTCTCAAGCTGGAAATACGATCTGTTCTAGGATGGACATTCCTGTGGTTAGCTTGAAAAAAGAGGTGTTTTGACGAGAAAAAAAAAACTATACTAATTCAGGGAAGTCTTACGTAGCTGGAAATATTAACTGTTCTTTATACTATATTCGTGTTCAGCTGGGAAAACAAGCTGTTCTGAAATGCACACGTTATACTAATGGTAATCCAGAAATGGACATCAGCTAGAGAATAACACCTATTTCACAGAACACCTCCCTGTGGCTGCTTCTGAGAGATTTAGGGAGAGAGTTACATTTTTGGCTAAGAAAACATGTCTGCTTTAACGAGTGTCCGCTTTATGACTGTTTGCCGTATAGAGATTTACCTGAGAGTAAATCATTCCGTGCTTAGAAAAACTGTCCGTCTTAACAAAGTGTCTTATGGAGATTTCAATGTAATTACCGATGTATGGGATATATTTTATCCGGGATAGTTTTGGCGCTCCGACCGGATTTTGATACGTGGTTGGCAAAATAATGTAAGTCAATGTAAAATTTTACGAAATAACACGGCCGTCAAAAACATGTTCAAAGTCAGCAAAATAACGTTAGAACAACGTTCTTTGAACGTTGTTCTAACGTTATTTTTCTGACTTTGAACAGGTTTTTGTCGGCTAGGAACGTTTTAAAATAATGTCCAATAGCAGAGCTTCTCCATCATTCACATGACAAAAATATCAAAAACTCAAACCCAGCCAGCAACCTCGTTCCCATGGCTTCTTCCAACCAGTACTTTGAGAACTATGATAGTACCAAGTGGTCAAAAAAATTGTTCAAATTCCGCAATAAAATCACTAGAACAACGTTTTCAAAGTTGTTATAGCGTCTTTACTTTACCGCCGACTTGGAACAAGTTGCTCACTGGGTAATGTACATGTCACAAAAAATACATCAAAGCCAATACTTTTAGAATTCTTGCATAAAGACGAAAAATACGGTGGGTAATTTCTGCCATATTTTGTAACGCAACAGTATATTACTAGTCAAAGATATCTTAGAGCACTCTTGGATGTCATAGAACGCTCTAGGACGTCATAGAATACTATAGGACGTCATATAACGCTCTAGCTCGTCATGAATGCCATTTAGATCTAGAAGATCCTAGAAGCATTTATGACGTCCTAGAATGTTCTATGGTCCTTGGAATTCTCTGACGTTCTAGAGTGTTCTATAACGTCCTAGGAGTTCTAGGACGTCATAGAAGCCTTTACAATGTGTCCTAGAGCGTTTTATGACTTCCTAGGAGTTCTAAGACGTCCTAGAAGCCTTTATGACGTTCTAGAGCGTTCTATAACGTCCAAAAGCGTTCTATGATGTCTAGGAATTCTAACGTCCTTGAGCTTTCTTTGACGTCATAATCGTTATAGACTAGTGCGTTACAAAACATTGTAGGGATGAGCCACGTAGAAAAACGATAATTTTATTTCTTTTTAACTTCTAACTTATTTTTAACTTCTAAACGTTGTTTAATTGTATTAACACCGTATTCTAACCGTGCAGTCGCGCTACGTTTATGTTAATGTTTTCTTGAAAACGAATTCCACCATGAAGATAAGATTTTTTCTCGCATTTAATGGTCGCAATGATTTTATCTATAAACTTTACAAGACGCTAAAATAACAAATTCTGTTTTCATTTTAATACTAGTATGTTAAAACTTTACAAGGGTTGAGTGTTAATGCAGGGTTAATGTTACAAACCAAGTGCGATTTTGAACCAGTTCGTCAAGAAACGCACTTGGTTCAGATCGCAGTTTTGATGCATACTCGGTTCAATTTCACAATGCTTTGTGAATACAACTCTCCGTGCAAGTTTTATTTTGTATTCTTTAAATTGTATATACAAAATATATATTTTTTAATTATTAGGACGTCTTCTAGAATCAGTTTACCGTACATTTTCAAGCATCATTATATTAAAGTAGGGCTTAAATCAAAGAGTAATTAAAATAATAAAAAAGGAGGTGATGGTAAATGTAAACATCAAAGGTTCCTATATACAATACTAACAATGCAATAGATCATTGCGCAAATTATAAGTTAATAACGGTCTAGAAATCTACAAAAAAATGCAAGAATTGATTGAAAAATCAGCATAGAAATCTGAAATTAATACACCACGAAATTAACGACGACTAGCGAAAAAAATTAAATTCGACTCTACGAAA
>JAULBZ010000391.1:0-32183 GCA_032360805.1 Neoturris breviconis
GGAAGCTCTCTCCTCAATTTTTTGAGATGATAAAAAATATAAAAAATAATTTTTAACATTTCAAGAATTGAAGTCTCTATTTTGATTTTGGGAAGCTTCCTTCATCAATTTTGAAATAAATATTAGGGCCATTTAATTACCATCAGTAGTATAACTGTTTATAACATTATTAATGACTCATGATTCAAATTAGAAATAATATAACATTATTAATGACTCATGATTCAAATTAGAAATATAATGACAATACACTATTCAACAGAGGAAGGTTTTTTAATAAAAGAATAATTGTTTTAATCATTATGTAATCTTCTCTTTCATATTCTTTATTTCTTTTTAATTTTAATAACAGATGATGACAACCACCTCTACTTCAGACTTAACACATTAAGTGTAAGGTTTTTATAAGTATATTTAAAACAAATACATAAGCTAAAATATACTTTATGATTGTGATATACATTATGATGTGTAATGATGTATAATAAATGTGTGATATCCAGTGTGGAGAATTTATTTTTGAGCATTGTTTCAGGCTATGATATGAAATTTCATGACACTCCTTCACAGTGACTGGACATAATTTTACCTTGATAAAGGTGTTCCAATTGTTTACTTGACTTAAAACTTTATCAACTTATTAAGAACTGGAAATCCTAATAACATGTAAAATGTGGGTGTTCATCCTTTATTTTAAATTTCATGACACTCCTCCACAGTGACCTGACATAATTTTACTTTGAAAAATGTGTTCCAATTGTTTATTTAGCCTGAAACTGTATCAACTTAATAAGGATATGAAATCCTAATGACATGTAAAATTTGGATGTTTATTCTTGATATGAAATTCATGACACTTCTCCACATTGACCTGACATATCTTTAGCTTGAAAAATGTGTTCCAATTGTTTATTTGACCTGAAACTTTATCAACTTAATAAGGACATGAAATCCTAATGCTATGTAAAATTTGGGTGTTTATCTTGATATGAAATTTCACTACTCTCCTCCAGAGTGGCTTGACACAATTTTACCTTGATAATTGTTTATTTAACCTGAAACTTTGTCATCTTAAATAATTCAAATACTGTATAATGTGTGTATGTAAATCATATTTAGTGTGCTTAGGTTTAATTTTTACTTGGTTTGGTGTGCTACTTTCAATAACCGTACCTTTTATTCAGAATATTTTTAGCCAATAAGAATCTGGAAAATCTCTCCTCCACAATGATGACTAGCAGTTATTTTAACCCCTGATCTTCAAACTACAAGACTAAGAAGATATGATCAACAATCCCTAACAATTGTAGTTATTTCTTCTTATTTCACTGCTATAATATGTTAGATTAGGTTCAGCAATTCCCTCTATATCTATGTTTTAGTATATTCAGGGTGCATGCTCCCTTTTCTGGGTAGTGGTGTGATATATTATTCATATTCCATAGGGCTTTCACAAAGTTACATAAAACTGAAGCAAACAAATGAAGAGAGCAACAGTGAAATTAACAAGCTGAAGCAAATGTTGATCGAGAAGGTTGGTTTTAATCTTTACTTCGCTGGTTTATCTCTAGCCTGTGGTCCATGGATGATAAAGAGGAATGATATTTCAGAACGTACCCAGTGGGCAAAAACTTGTTCAAAGTCCGCAGTAAAGACACAACGTTGTTCTATCGTCTTTACTGCGGAATTGGAATAAGTTTTTGCCTACTGGGTACGTTCTGAAATATCATTAATAGGCTTTCTGGCATTTTGAATTGTTTTTGTTTATCAGACTCCCTGGCGAAGAATAAGGACGAGTTTTGTTTTATTTACTCCATCAGAACATGCATTTTCCCATATATGAATTGACTGAATTTAAAAAGGTGGCGATTGTGAACATTTTTGCTTTTGTCTTATTGTTGGTAGAAAGGTTTCAAATGTAGCAATAAATACACATCTCTTTCCTTCATAGACAAAAGAAGTAGTTGTATCAAATTCACAGGCATCTTGTAGTATGGAAATTCTTTTGACCATCGCATTAGTTTTGGATGAGATACAACTGAACAATACTCCGAATTACCTAGTGATCGACAACCAACTTTCTTCTACTGAACCCTCATTTTATGAATCATATATGGAATTTTTTAAAGGAGCAGTATGTGACCTTCTCAAAGAGCGCAAAGAATTAATTTTGAAGAACGAGCAATCAGATACATCATCTCTCACACTACATGGAAACAGTGATTCCAATGTTATTGTTGAAACTTTTGATGTGGAAAATATTCAAGAAGTCTATGCAGAAAATGCAGATGGTTGGGGTAATTCAGATGATTGGGGTTTTGAAGAAGAAACAAAACAGCAGGGAAACAAGGCAGTTGATAATATTAGTGAAAACCTCAACAGGGAAATTTCTAAATTGACCAGTGAACTTGTGGAAACTAGATATTTATTAGATCAGCAAAGAGAGGAGAAAACTGTGTATGAAACGGATATGGAAGGATTTAAATTAAAAATTGCTGAATTAGAAGAAGCTTTATGTGAGCAACAAATAATTTCCCAAAATACATCGCCAACAACATCGAGCACAGGTGGAGGAATGAAATTCGGTGCTCTGAAGAAAAAAATAAAAGAACTGGAAGCTGCAAATGAATCTCTTCTGAAAGAAAATCAAGATTTGAATAATAAGAAAACTGCTTTGGATCAGGTAAACATGATAATACCGAATTAATCACAAGGGTGTGTCTTCCTGGGAGTTATTACCCAGGACCCATCACATGTGAATTTAGATAAGTAATGTGGTGTATGGTTTCATTCTACATCGTTAAAACTACACTTACAAGACCCTTCTCCACAGTGATGATCTCTGGAATCCTTGTATCCAAATACTGCATATAATATTTCTGAGGTGGATTTTATTTATTTGTATAGTATTTCTGAGGTGGATTTTATTGGTCTCCAAAATGACACGTTTTTTTTTATAAGCAACCAAGGTCAGGCGTTAGTAGTAATGTTGCTTATAAACGTGTTGCTTATAAGTTAAATTAAAAATATATTATCACTTTTCTAATAAAAGCAAAATGTGTTATATTGAAAGAAGTATGTGCGAAGAAGGGTGATAATATTAATAAACTCAAGCCTGAATATAACTGCTGAACATCACCTGTGGAGGAATATTTTGAGTATTGTTTTCAGCTGCAAAACTGAAAACTTATGCTCAGAAAACACTCTTTTGCTGTTATATTTACACTTGGAATAAACCAATTTGATGTAAGGTTGTGGAATCAGTACTCTTGCCCACACATTCCTTTGTACTTTAGGATCCATCTCCAAAATTCGCTTTAAATAGCAGATATTTTAGCAGCTTAAAAGAAGTCAAAATTAATAAATTTGAGAAAAATTAATCTACGAAGAAGAGTGTTAAGTCAACGAGCTTGTAATTGATTGGTTTCTTCGGTACAAAGAAACCAATCAATTGCAAGATCGTTAATTCAGCACTCTTCCCCTGGGAACTAATTCTAGAGATAAACCCATTTTGCTGTTATTATCAAGATGTGAATTTTTTTTAGGCTGTTGAGGTATCATTGCAACAATCACAACCATCTTTTAGTATGGACATACTTTTAAGTATTGCTTCAGTTTTGGATGAAATACAATTAACTAACACTCACCATAATCTGGTTATCGACAATCAACTTTATTCTACCGAACCATCATTTTATGAATCATACATGGAATCTTTTAAGTCTGGTGTCAATCACGTGATCAACGAAAGAAACGATTTAAATTCACAAATTAAATTGCTTGAAACATCTGCACAGAATAATGAACAAAACAACGATATGGTGAAACAAACTGACAGTCAGAATATGGTGACGGAAAATATTAACGTGGAAAATATCCAAGAGTTAAATGCAGATAATCCAGATGTTTGGGATGATACAAATGAGTGGGGTACACATTTTAAGGAAGATGCAAATGAGCAAACCACACCTGACGTTAATCAACACAATGCTATGGTTAAGATTACGGAAGAACTTACAGAAACCAAGAAATTGTTAGAAGTTCAAAATCAAGTGAATGCTGCATATGAGAAAGACGATCAAGAGTTGAGATTAAAAATTTCTGAATTAGAAAAAGCTTTGTTTGAGCAACAAAGAATGTCACAAAATACACCACCTCCAACATCGAGCGGAGGTGGAGGGATGAAATTTGGTGCTTTGAAGAAAAAAATAAAGGAACTGGAAGCATTAAATGAATCTCTCTCGAAAGAAAATCAAGGTTTGAATCAAGGAAATCAAAGTATTTCAACCCCTATCGAATCTACTCGTGTGGATGATGAACAAGTGCAAAATGTATCGAGGTTGCTGTCTGAAAAATCAGTGGAGTGTCAATATTATTATCAAGAGAATGAGCAACTAAAATCATCTGTAAACAGTATGCAAAAAGATATGCAAACAATCCAAGGCGAATGCTACCAACTAAAAGTCATGCTTCATGACCAACAAAATCAGCAAATGTCAGCCATGCAATCACAAGATGGTTTACAAGTTAGTTCCTATAATCAAGACCAACCTGTTGTCTCAATTCATCAACAGGAGCAGTTACATAACTTATCTCTCAGACTGACAGAAAAATCTGAGGATTGTCAAAGACTACAACAAGAATGCGAATACTTGAAGGCAAGAGTTATTGAACTACAGAACGAAACATCTGACTTAGAACTGATTAGGGGAGAGTGTAAACAATTGAAAACTATGTTGTTAGGAAAGGAACACCAAAGTCGTGTCGACGAAACTATCACTATGTTACAAACTGAAAGCAAACAACTTAAGCACCTACTGATTGAGAAAGATTCCGAGTATCAAAATCTGCAGAAAGTTTTAATTGAAAGAGAAAATGATCTATCCGATATGGGATTGCTTAGAGAAGAGTGTACACAACTAAAACAAATGCTCATGCCACAAGGGCGTAATGATTTGATAAGTCCTCTACAAGAAAGTTATAACCAATTAGAAACTAGTTTATATGAAAAGGATGATGAAATCAAGCGCAAGGATGCTATGCTTGTTGAAATGCAAAATTCTTACTCTGATATGGAGCTGTTGCGTGAAGAATGCAAACAATTAAAAATCATGCTAAAAGATCAAAGTAGTGCCAGCAACACGCAGATTTTTAAACCAGAACAGAATGAATATAACCAAGAATATAACAACAGACAGTTAGAAGCAATGTTACAAGAGAGAGAACATGATATTATGCAAAAGGAGGTTTTGATTACTGATTTGAGAAATTCCATGTCAGACATGGAGCTAATGCGTGAGGAATCGAAACAACTTAAAGATATGCTTTTTGAAAAGGAGCAGCAGTCAATAACAAATGATACATCAGTTAATACTTCTGTCATGACAGATGATAATTTCCAAAGCAGTTTCCTTCTACAAGTGCAACAGCTTGAAGAGTTTCTAAAAGAAAAAGATCAAGATATAGAGAAGAAGGATGTAGAGTTGCAACAAAAGGAACAAGTTATTACGGAAATGAAAAATACAACATCTGATATGGAGTTAATTTATGATGAATGCAAGGCTTTAAAAGAAATGATTGTTGAAAAAGAAAAAACTTTTGAAGAATTGCAAAATGATCTTGATGCAGCAAATGACGTGTTGCAACATAAAAATGATGAATTAAAAATGAAAACAAGCGAGTATTCGGACTTAGAAACAAAACTTCAAAATGCTTTACAAGATATAAGTGTAAAAGAAAGTGAATATAAGTTACTTCAAGAGGAACTTACAGAAAGTATGGTACAAGATGAAAATATTCACCTTCTGCAGACTGAATATCGAAATGTTGAGGAAACGTTAAAAGCAACAGAGAAGGAATTGAATGAATGTCGGGAAAATTTATTTTCTGCTGAGACACATTGTGAACGCTTAAAAGTTTATGAGGAGCAGTATCAAGGACTTAAAGAAGTCTTGCAAGAAAGAGAAGAAGCACTGAATACATTACAATTACAATCATCAGAAATCTCTATCTTAGAAAGTGAGACTGTGAGTCTTCTACATAAAGAGTTAAATGGAGTGAAGACATTAATTTATGAGCGTGAAAACCAAATTAACGATCTCACTGCTACGTTAGAAAAGAAAACAATTGAGTTACAGAATATATACAATGAATCTCGTGAAACTATAAACACATTGGAAACAAAGTTAAACGAAAGTCATAATCATGTTGAGCATTTAAATAGTGAAGTTGAATCATTAGAGAAACTCTGTAAGGAACATCTTGAAGAAGAGATTAAACTAAAGGAAAAAAATGATAGCCTAATAGTTACTGATAGTTTCAATGCAGCTCAACAAAGTGCAACTGTAAGCATCAATGAATATAATGAATTAGAACTTCTACTTGAAGAAGAGAGACGTAAAAGTTCGGATGTTGATAAAAAACTACAGAACAGCTTATTAAAATTTCACGAACAAGAACATGATGTAGAGCAATTAAAAGCGGATATAGAAACAAAAATAAATAACATTGCAGAATACGAAAGTAAGATACTTGAATTCGAATCACAGTCCAAAGAAGTACACAGTCAACAGGAAAATACTGTCAACGAATACTTACAGCAATCTTCCGATAACCTACAAAGTGGTTCATGTCAAAATTGTACTCAACTCCAAGAGGAGAGAAATGAATTTATAGGTGTTCTAAAACAGATAAAAGAAAATCTTTCACTTACAGAGAATCACGAATCTGGAACAATATTAACTGATTTGAGGGATATTCATTATTCTTTAGACCAATTAATAAATGAACTTAACGATTATAAAAAGCAGTGTGCTTCATTAGAAAAACAATCTGGTGACCTTAAGGAAAAGTTGCAAGATCAAGCTAACGATAACGAATCATCTTTTGTTAAAACAAGTGAAGATTTTGAATTTAAGATTAAAGATCTTCAAAGTCAATTGCTTGAACTAAACGAATTAGAAGCGGATTACCAAAATATACGTGTTGAGAAACAATATTTACAAGAACGGTTTGATAAATTACAGAAGGATAACATAGAAATCAGCCGTCAACATGATGATGAAAGACAGAAGAGAAGTAAAGATTCAGAAATGGCTGCAGCACAAGTTGTTAGTTTAGAAGAACAATTGTTTCGACTTCAGGAAGAATATAAAAAACGAATCAAAGAATCAGAATCAACTGCAAATTCGGTTGTTGTCGCTGAATGTGAACGTTTGCGAGAAGAATTAGAAAAAAATTCACAGTCATATCTAACTAAAAACAAAGAATGTGATCAATTGAAACTTGACATTTTGCAATTAGAAGACAAAGTATACCAGTATGAGTTATCAAATGATAAATTAAAAAGTTACGATGAAGAAATGAAGAAAATGGAAATTCTGCAAAATGAAAATAATCTCCTAAGATCGTCATTAGAAGATTTTCAAGTGAAAATTGAAAGCACGAAGAAAGAAAAAGCATTCCTTGAAGAGCTTATACAAGTTAAAAGTAAGAGAATCATTCTTATGATTGGAAAATGAACCTTTTTTGAAGACTTTTAAGTTCTTCCTTCAAAGTGTTCTGCCAAAAATAACTGTGATATTTAGAGCTATTAGAATATTTTACCCTTGTACATAGGCAGCCTTTACATGGACCCCTAAATGAGTTTCGCCCTAAACGGTCTGATTGGTTTCTTCAGGTGCAAGAGCGTTTAGGGTGAAACTCATTTAGGGGTCCATGTAAAGGCTGTCATACAGGTTTTAACTTTGTCCAAGTTATAATGTCCCTCAAGTAAAAATGTCTTTCCCAAGTCCTAGTGACAAAAGGCCTTATTTTCAATTATCAGATCGAATGACATGGTTCTAGCATCTTTACTGCGGACAAGTTGATGCCTACTGGATTTTGATGTTGTCCATAAATACTAGAAATATAATTCTGTTTTTGAAGGTAAACTTGAGCAAGAACGAGGAGAGTTATCATTTCTAAATAACCAGTTGACATTACGCGTACAAGAACAAGATGTCTTATTGAAACATAAAGATATAAGTTATCGAGAAGTTGAAGCAAAAACAACAAGAGAATTGGAACGATTACGAAATCATCTCATGATGGTAATGTTTTAATTTCAGCAATGCAAAGTCAAAGTGTTATGTCAATAACCTCGCAAATTATTGGTTCCTTCTTTCCAAAGAAACCTATAAACTGCAAGATCATTGATTTAATACACTTCTCCACAGATACTAATTTGGAAATTCTCCATTAACCTATAGTGTTGAGCTTAAAAGCCCTAGGGTAATTATGGGACAATCACATCGAAACCCTCCAATATATATACAGTTCAATATATTTCCTATGTTATAAGAAATATATTTTTAAAAAAAATACAATGCACCACATAATTACCCCAGTATTGCCATCTTACTCAATCACGGGACATAAGTGTCACTGGTGAATTATTGCTGTCCCATAATTACCTCAAAAACTATAAATTGTAATAGTAGTGTATATGGGACACACTTTATCGTAATAAGACACCTGCTTTGAATTTACGTGATTGCGGGAACTAAAAACAAAGTGTGTTTACTAGTCTCGATGACCCAAACAGAATGACTAGGCATTTGTTTTGTTATTGCTTCTAGCTAGAGAACATAGCCTTGATGAGTTTTCTGATATCTTTAAAGGAAATGGCAACTGCACAGCGGTCGGCCAGCTATAGCAACTGATATATTCGTATTATCTGCCAAAATGCTTCCTGTTTATAGTGGTATAGGTGTTGAAAGTCGTTTTTAAATTTTTCATATACTTTTTTGATGTCCTGTTGGACTATTTTTGAAGTATGAGCAAATAATCACTGTGGAAGAGTAATAATGGCTGCAATGTTCAAAAGCTTGTGTTAGTTATACACCGTAAAGATTTTATTTTGTTTTAGATTGAAGAAAATCACACAAAAGATATCATTGAGTTACAAGAACGTGAAAGTAAACTACAACAACAATTAGACGATTCAAAACAAGTCTTGAGTAAAAAGTCAATCATCTTACAAGATTCAAGGTATAAAATCAACAAATCATCACTGTGGAGGAGTGATTGTTGAGCACAGCTTCAGGCTATAAAGCCTGAAACTATACTCAAGAATCTTTCCTCCACAGTGATTATTTACTCTTTTTTCGAGTACTGTAGTAAGATCTATTGTAAAATGTGTCAACAATACTAAAATAACTGTGAGAAAGAAATACTTCAAAATTAAACTGATTATTTGGCAAAATTAAACTGATTATTTGGGTGCTCTGTCTGGCCGGGAGGGGATAAAACGGCTCCCCTCCATAACTTTTGATGGAACCATGCTGTAGTGTTGAAACTTTTCAGGAAGTTAGGTCAACACATAGATTTTAGCATAATTATTTTCTTGTTGACACCACTCCATGATGAAATCAACATGGCAAAATAGGCGGTGCAAATTTCCAGGTGAACATTTTTTGGTCAAAAATAATTAGTCAGAACGTTTTTTAGGCAAAAATAAGAAGAAAAAAATAACTACTTTTCAAGCACCTGTTTGCTAAGGGAAAATTATCCATAGTTAATAATTTTTTATTTTCAAAATTATCCCAGATAAATCGAAGAAAAAGTCCAAAAATCTTTAGTCATATAGGTTAAGCACAGTTTATGTTATATTTTATTTTAGCAAGCAGTTTCAAGAGCATGTTGTGGATTTAGAAGAACAGTTACATGTTCTGGCATCACAGAGAGATACACAAACACTGGAACTATCAAAATGTCAAGAAAAAATACAATATGACGCTAAAGCCATCTATAACTTACAAAGTGCATTGGAACAGTTACAAAAAGGTTTGCACTAATAGTAAATCACTGTGGAGGAGTGTATTTTGACTACAACGTTATCCTAGCGTCTTTACTGCAGACTTTGAACAAGTTTCTGCCAACTGGGATACAATGTCTTACCTCAACGAATGAGAGTGATACTTCTTATCAGGAAAAGTTAAAAATATTTTCCTTGATGGCTAAGCATTCCTGGTTGGTTGCAAACTATAATCGCACTGTCCTGGATAGTTGGTTGCAAACTATAATCGCACTGTCCTAGATAGTTGGTTGCAAACTATAATCGCACTGTCCTGGATAGTTGGTTGCAAACTATAATCCCACTGTCCTGGATAGTTGGTTGCAAACTATAATCGCACTGTCCTGGATAGTTGGTTGCAAACTATAATCGCACTGTCCTGGATAGTTCGTTGCAAACTATAATCGCACTGTCCTGGATAGTTGGTTGTAAACTATAATCGCACTGTCCTTGTTAGTTGGTTGTAAACTATAATCGCACTGTCCTGGATAGTTGGTTGCAAACTATATATAATCGCACTGTCCTGGATAGTTTTTAAACTTTGGAATCTATAAAATAGGATTCGTGTGTAACCTAGTTATAACTTACTCCAAAAGCTACGAAATGTTTAAAATTCTTGTTGATTTATGAACAGCGTTCGAAATAAGAGCAAATAATCACTACGAAGGAGTTATCTTGTAGCATAGCTGTAGTTTCATTGGATTATTTTTCGATTGATGCAGCTTAGTATAAGATTTTTGACATTCAATTTTTTATTCAGATAAAGACGATCAGTATGATTATTTGATGTCAGTTTCAAAACGAAAAGAATCGGAATTGAATGAAAGTATACAGAATCTAACCCACGAACAACAACATGCTCAGGTAACCTATCATGATGCCTAAAAGTAAGAGTAAATAATCACTGTGGAGAAGGAATATTTGAGCATAGCTTAGCTTCAGGCTTTATAATCCCTCCTGCGTAGTGATTATTTATTTGTTCTAATTTTTAAGCACATCCATAAATGTACAATCCAGTGGAAAAACGCGTGTTCAAAGTCCGCAGTAAAGACAGTAGAACAACATTGAACGACGTTGTTCTAGTGTCTTTACTGCGGATTTTGAACAAGTTTTTGCCCGCTGAGTATCTTGCATCAACATCAGATGTTAACTGTCTAAATGAAAAAAAAAGTAATAGGACTAGTAGTCGAAATAAGAGCTAATAATCACTGTGGAAGACTTTTGAGCATAGCTTCAGGCTCCTGAAGCTATGCTTAAAAGTCCCTACTCCACTATGATTATATGCTCTTATTTCAACCACTGTGAATTATGTTAATTTTTCACCTGATGGGTGATTCCGTGGCAGAGAAACTGCCAAGTTAAGATTGTCTCTGGACAAGTACCAGCAGTTGAGTGGTTGGCCGCTCCTGGTGCATAGGTCGCAGCGTTCCTAGGTGCCTACCTAGGATTTCCAGTATAAAAAAGCGGTGTGACGTGACGGAAAGCTTACGTGAAATGCCCCTGATATGAAACAACACAACCGTATGGGAATTTCTTGCAAACTTGAATCTATCTCCGAGTTCAACACTCGTTATCGATTAGTTTCTTCCCAGTGGACAGCAACTTCTTGTTCAATATCTGCAGTAAAGACACTATAACAACGTTATCAACGTTATTATAGCGTCTTTCGAAGGAACCTATTATCTACAAAATTCATCGATTTTATAATTTTATATTCAGGCAACTATGACAGAAGCATCTTTGGCTGTTCAAGGTATCAGTAAATTAACGCTGGAATTACAACAAAAAGAAAATGAATTGAAAGTTGCTAAAGATAAAAGTATACATAACTTCAAATTAACCGCAGATAAACATTGTGGAGGAGAGATATTTTTACCTATGTTTATGTTCAAATGTCTCTCCTCCATAGCGATTATTTACCCTTATTTCAACCACTGTCATTATTATAAACTAAACATACCATAAATCTTCTATTTAACGCCGCCCTCTTTTTAATGCCTCCCTTCAATAAACGCCCCCTCAAAAATTCGAAAAATTAATGAAACTACTTTGGCGATTTAATGGAAGATTTTACTGTACATAATATTTTCAATGGAAATAGTTGGTCGACAAATTTGATGCAGAAAACAGTGAATTGACTTTTGTGGGGTTTAAGCTAATGTTGTTGGGTTTTTTAAAGAATCCTTTCTAAATAGTATAATAGAGCTAAAAACTGTGTGTGAATCTTTAGCTCTATCCAAACTTCTTTCATTCTCCGGAAGAATTTATTATTTTGTTGAATCTGTTTGATATTCCTCGCTGTCTCTCTCGATATATATCAAATATGTTAAAAGAGAATGGATATAGGATCAATTTGGTTTCCAGTGGTCGGAACAAAAGTAAATAATCACTGTGGAAGAGGGATTTTTGAGCATAGATTCAAACTTCATAGCCTGAAGCTATGCTCAAAAATCACTCTTCCACAGTGATTTTGAACTCTTATTTCGACCATTGGTTTCATTGGACTTTCTAGATTACACCTTTGATTTTATGATTTCATTAGTCCAATTCATTTTCTGTTTTTTAAGTTTAAGCACGGTAAGTCTAACTAGAGCTAAGGGCGGATTTCTACTATGCAAATTCGTTTGCGAGAATTCTATTGGTTGAATGCAACGCCACCTAACATGTTCGACCAATGTAATGGCTTCATTTAGAATTCGTGCGAACTAATTCGCCAAGTGGAAATCCATCTTGAGGCATTGCTTACAATGAGAGCATATAGTCGTAGGTGTGGAGGAGGGAATTTTGTAAAGCCTGAAGCTATGCTCAAAATAATCTCCTGTAGCTATAGTGTTTATTTGCTCTTGTTTTAAGCACAGCATTTACCTCCGGTTAGACCAAATGATTGACGGAAGTAAGGTACCATCTTCAAAATTCGTTTCAAAAAGCAGACATTTTAGCAGCTTTAAAGAAGTCAAAATTAATAAATTTGAGAAAAATTAATCTATGGTGAAGAGTGTTAAGTCAACGAGCTTGCAATTGATTGGTTTCTTCGGTACGAAGAGACCAATCAATTGCAAGATCGTTGATTCAGCACTCTTCCCCTAACAAATAATATCATTTTATTTTAGCCAATGAATTACTAGCGGCATTAAAAGAAAGAGATATACAATGCAACAATATGATCGAAGCATCGGATAGCAAAATGGATAAGTAAGTTAACAGGGCAACGAACTTGTAAATGATTGGTTGCTTTTGTGCTTGACAACCAATCAATACCAGGATACACCGATACACAGTATTTTTCTTCTTTATGATATTAATTTAGAGATGATAACTTTCGCTTTAATTATGCTCCATGTGTTCGAAAATTTAACGGTACGAATAAATAATAATGATGATGATGAGGAGTATGAGCATTTAAATCATTTAACGATATATTTTAAATTCATATGCACAACAATTTACCTATTATTTTAAATCCATGTGTACGACAGTTTTTTAGTTCGACAGTACATAGCTATAACGTCACATTTTAATAAAATCCTTACTTCATAACGTCACATATTATATTCCATTTCGCGACAGTTTAGCATCATTTAAAATGAATGTGTCAATTATTTAACTTCAAATTTTAAATTAATGTGCCTAAAAATTTAACGTTACATTTTAAATCCACGTGTATCTATGACTAAAGTCATAATTTTAAATTCATGTGTACAAAAATTAATGTCATAGCATTGACGTTTCTATCAATATTTATTGACTTACCCTTAGATGGTATTCTTTTTATTCGTGGTACCAATCATCATACTTAATCTATCCAATTTATTCTAACGGTTTATGTTAAATTTGATTGTCCTATTGTGTTATTCATCAAAGCTCCATTTTTAAACTAAATATAAACAGCGTGGAGGAGTGCAATATTGTTGCAGTTTTAAGGCAGATTTCCACTAGATGATTTTGTTCCTTGGTTTTCAACCAAGGTAATGGCTTCATTTAGAATTTGTGCGAACGAATACGCCTAGTAGAGATCTACCTTTAGGCTACTCACTTTTTATGCTATATAGTACGAATATGAACTAACAATGTATTTACCCTCAGCAAGCCTGAATATAACCTGCGAAGAGGTGTTTTTAAGAACAGTTTTCAGCTATGAAGCTGAGATCTACTCAAATATCTCTCCCCCACTGGTGATGTTCGGCAGTTACATTCATTCTTATATATATTTGTTTTTATTTCTTTGCATTAGGTCACTGATACATAATTTATTGATGAAATATTTTCAATCCCCTGAAGAGAATCGTGCAGATATTGTGAAAATTATTGGTGGTTTGATAGGAATGTCACACGAAGAAATACAACAGGTAAATATTAAATAAGTAACCAATCAATTTTAAGATAGGTCACATGACACTCTTCTTCGCAGGTAATTCATTTGCGTGGTGTTTATAATATAGGGTGTGGTATGCATAGTTTTAAAATCTGCTGAATGCTCTCTCCCAGAATTGTAAATTTTTAATTTTGAACCTGCATTCTAATAAACGCCCTCTTTTAAACGCCTATCCTACAATTTTGCAAGTAATGGAAAATACTGGGACAATTATACGCGTCCTTACTCATGCTGACCTCATCATGGCAAAACGGTGGTGCAAAATAAAATTTTCAGATGAAATATTTTTGGCCAAAAAAGATCTGTCAGAACCTTTTTCAAGCAAAAACAATAAGAAAAATAATTATTTTGAAAAAATAAAATCACCACCTGTCAAAATTGTGGTTGCTAAGGAAAAATTATCCAAGGTACCAAAATAAAAAGTTTTGGGAAAAGTTCTAAGGGTCTTTTTTAATTATTAAAACGTCTTTCTTTTTATACACCTCTTTCAATAAACGCCCCTTCTAAAAGTTGAAAGTTCATAAGACCGACGACAGTAAATGATTACACAATGAATACACCACTGGTCGAAGTAAGAATAAATAGTTATTTGGAAGAATTAGTTTTGAACTTTAACTGAAGCAATATTCAAGATCAAAAATCCTTCCTTTGTAGTAATTATTTATTTCGATTACTACATCTTGAAAAAAATGAAAACAGACTACTCAATGGATGATGCAATTGTTCGGTGTCTTGTTCATGAAGAAACCAATAATTGTCAGCTTCTTTTACATAGCACCCTCCTTTCAATGTTTGAAATGAGAGCAAATAATCACTGTGGAGGAGTGAATTTTAAGCATTGTTTTGGGCTATATACCCAGAATAAATTCTCAATAATACCTCCTTCACAGTGATTATTCACAGTGATCATTTGCTCTTATTTCAAATACCCTTCTTGTTTAGATTGGTAGTGGTGGTGTTCCTAGCAAGGTTGGTGGATGGATATCGAATGTATGGGGTTTTGGTACACCAAAGAAAACCGTACAGCCTCCTACCACGCCCAGAAAATTTGACAGTAATAAGGTAATAGGATGTCTGAATATAACTTCCGTGCTTCACCTGTGGAGGAGTGTTTTTGAGTATAGATTTCAGCTTTGAAGCTGAAAACGATACCCAAAAAACACTCCGCCACTGATGTTAGGCAGTTATATTCAGACTTGAATATGAGTGTCTTTCTGATCAGTGCTAGGAATAATAATAACTTATCACTCCTCCACAGTTGTACAGTAATCGAAATAACGGTAAATAATCACTGTGGAGGAGTGATTTTTAAGCATAGCTTCAGGCTTTATAACCTAAAGCTACGCTCAAAAATCACTCCGGCACAGTTGCTCTTATTTCGAACACTGGTTATTCTATTATTTCGAGCAGTTGATGAATGTATTGACTGGAAATAGTATTTGTGGAGGAGAGACAATCAAGTCAACCAGTTTTACAACTGGTTATATTGAAGTCAGTCAATTGCAAGACGTTGACTCAGTCACCCACAAATATTTACTCTTGTTTTGATCACTATATAACCATAGCAACCCTTGTCAACAAATTAAATATTAAGTCAAAAGCAATTTCCATACACCCTAAATTTGTTAAATTTCAGGGGTACAAAATTTGGTTGTCACAAATATTAAATAATTATGTCGCAAATATTAAAAAAAAAATGCGAAATTTAGGGTTTGTGATTTCACTTCGAAAAAAAAAAATTCTTCAATCATTATTTTTTTTTTTTTACTATAACATTCATATTTTGTTCTACAGTAGTTTATTCAATCTGCATGTTTTCTACATGGACCTGATCTGTATGTACTCAGTATCTTTATCAAATATTCCTTACATATGAGCAAGAGCATAGCTTCAGGCTACAAACACTCAAGCTATGCTCTGCAGTGATTATCTACTCTTATTTCTCTTTTTAGTCGTTTTCGGAGTTATTTGTTAAGTTTCTTGAGCATGAATCAGATACAAATGCACAAATTGACAGCACGGCATCGTTAACAATCAACAATGAAGTGCCAAATGCGTCAAATATACATATGTTATCACCAGTTACACCTGATATATTAGCTTTCCATAATAATCGAAATCAAACGCTCAAGTGAGTTTTTATTTATTATTTATTTATTGCATAGTTCCCTGCCTGACATCAGCAGAAGACGGAGCTTAATGGCCTCAATATAAATATTTAAATTTCTTCGAATGGTCAAGTGTTTTGGTTGTATGGCATTTCATTCAATATGTGCACGACAGTGCTCGAGATAAGAATAAACTATCATTGTGGAGGAGTTTTTAGGCTCAAGATCACTCAACCGCAGCGTTTATTTACTTTTTTTGGCACTACTACATGAGATTTGTTTTAACAGCAGCGGTTTAAAAGACGTTTACTCAATGGTGGTATATTTCAAAATGGCAAAGAATTATTTATTACATTGATATGATCCTTAAGATTCCCGTTAGGCGGAAAATTCCGTGCGGAGGACAAAAGAAAATATTCCGTGTGATGTTAATTTTTACCAATGGAATGTCTTCTTTTGGTTTTCGCAGCGAGATCTCGTCTAGTGCAAATCAACCTTAATATGACATTTTTAGTTTAATTTGATTTTTTTTTTTTTATTTGCTTTTAGCTCTGGTCAGCGCATACCAGCTCCTGGTCAAGAAATACCACGTGTTCATACCCATCATGCACAGTCAACTCTTAAGAACTTGCTATCATGAGACCTGTATATATATACGATGTAATCAGGGAGACTATTCTTTAATAGGATCTAAACTAAGAGAGAAATAAAATCAACCACTAAGTGGGCCAAATCTTGTTTAAAGTCCGCAGTAAAGACGCTGGAACGACGTTGTTCTAGCGTCTTTACTGCGGACTTTGAACAAGTTTTTGTCCATTGAAAACTGTAACGTGTTATACACGTGATTTCGTGCTGTGGTAGATTATATGAAATAACCGGAGAGACTGCATTTATCATAAAGAGTCAGATTGAGAGCAACCTCGTTCCCAGGGCTTCTTCTCTCTTCAAGAGAGAAGAAGCCCTGGGAACGAGGTTGGACTGAGAAATTAAATAACATTCACTTTTATAATTATTACTGGTGCTTTATTGGTTGGATTTCTCTGTGTTATCTATAGAGATAGAAAGATACGGAATGATTCGATAAGGAATATTTAAAATTTTGAAACGTTTTATACATACACACATTTCATATATTATATTATAATTTATTTGGTGCTGGTATTTTTTCAACTAAATATAAATATATATCGAAACCGGATTCAATATCTTTTTCTTTTTGTTATTTATTGTCCTAGTACAACATTTAAAAACGCTTGGTTATTAGCCTGTACCCCAAACTCGTCTGGCAAAAAAACGCTGCGAAGATGGCACTTTTTTTTTTGCCGCGGGGAGAGTGCGGAACAGGCTATTAGTTATTGGCAAAATTACTTAAATTATCAGAATACCGTAATTATTCGATCAAGCTCCCCCTCCCGATAAGCGCCCCCTGTGTAGTTGAGATTTTTATATAAGCGTCCCCTTCTAATAAACTCAAAAGCGCCTCATGTATTTTCTATGAAAATTCCATAAAGGTGTTTTTAAAAGAATACCAGGAAATTTGATATTAACTTTTAAGTGCTGAAACATAGCTATTTTTTCCTTGCGTTATGAGGCCCTTGCTTTATTATGGCATGCCAAGTATTGACCCATGAGCTTATATTCAGGGGGGCTAAACTGAGTGTAACTAAATGTAAGAGATTTTTTTTTATACAAGCGCCCCCTAGAAGTTGAAGCGGGCGTTTATTCGAATAAAACTAGTACTCTACTTACAGCATACATACTCCTGTTAATCCATTATATGGTGGTAAAACACAGTCCAGGCAACCTCGTTCCCAGGGCTTCTTCTCTCTTGACATTCGTCAAGAGAGAAGAAGCCCTGGGAACGAGGTCGCAGTCCAGGTATACACGCTGTGCAAAACAAATACGTACCAATCCCAGTACGCAAACACTTGTTCAAAGTCCGCAGTAAAGATGTTTTCAATATTGCCCTAGCGTCTTTACTGCGGACTTTGAACAAGTTTTTGCCCAGTGGGAGCTTAAAAAGATGGGAGAAAGCAAATAAAATACGATGATGTAATCTTGTATCCTATTACCCTGCACGTAAGAACACTCAGAAAAAAGACAGTTTGATACCCTGCATGTAAGAACACTCAGAAAAAAAGACAGTTTGATACCCTGCATGTAAGAACACTCGGGAAAAAAAGACAGTTTCCAGGACACTGTCCCTAGCGATCAGGTTTTACAAATTCAAAAAAATTAATTGATCTTTTGACAGCGTATTTTCCAGTCCATTACCTCACTTGTTTTCCTGAGATACTATAATGGTAACTTCAGTTCGTCCCTTGTAACTATCAAAACCTATAATGCATTCTGTCCCCCAAAAACATAATATTAAGGACATGTTCATATGCTTACGTAACTTAAGAAGTGTCTCAATTTCCTCATTTTAAAATTCCACTACCCAGCGCTGCCTCAATATTGATGATTCTGGCGTTAATACTTTTGTTTCAAAGTACTTAGATAGGCAATGAAGAGTCGAGTCAAGCTTATTTTAAATAAATCAATCATGAATCAATAATGCATAAATTATCATACATTAACGCGTTTTGTGTTAATGAATTCTGATGTTAATGTATTACATTAACTGCAGAAGTAAACAGACTAAGAGAGAGGATGGACTTTCGTCTGTAGATCAACAGGCTATAGCTGTGCTGTTCCAGTTACAATAAAGTAAAATTTCGCTAATTATTTGCTACTTATTTTTCACTACAAATATAGGGAATGAGAATATACTGCAGCAAACAGAATGGACTTTAAACTTACTAAAACTACATCAAGATGGTTAGATATCGTCCAATTAAAACAGTTATAGAGAGGAGTACACGAACATGGATTTCTCTTTCCGATTGACTGGCATTTTTATAATGACTGATAATAAACAACTGGACAGTGTTTAGTGAAGATTAATATAATTATTATCGTAGAATGTACAGATGAAATATACATGAACCAGTTTATAATATAAACTATATAACCCAGTGGGCCAAAACTTGTTCAAAGTCCGCATTAAAGATATGAGAACAACGTTAAAAACATTATTCTAGCATCTTTACTGCGGACTTTGAACAAGTTTTGGCCCACTGGAAATGTGATAGAACAAAATGAAATTCAAGGTTAAAAGTTGATTTCCAAGAAGCGAAAATTCATCGCGTCAATTTCTACCAATGGAATATCTCCTTTGGCTTTTGTGACGAATTTTTTGCTTCGTAGAAATCCATCCCAATGCATAACCACTACCTCGCTGGTAATAAAATTTATACTGGCTTTTAATTTGAACAGATTCACAATTTTTTTCTTGTAAATAATTCTTCTGTTATAAATAACGGGATCGAGTAGGTGATTCGATGATTCAGCAAGTTTAATCCGCCATCTTTGTTTATTTCTTGCCGACGTCATGTTTTTCAGGATCGGTCATATTTATAACAGAAGATTTATTTTATTTTAAAGAAAGAAATTTTCGCGAGAATTTAATTTCGCGAGTCTCAAAAAAGAAGAATTTCTTTCTCTAAAGTAGCCAAAACTTGCGTCTGAACAAAAACAAAATATTTAACACACAAAAAAGATTTTCTGTTTTGTTTATACAATTTGTATATACAATTTTTAATTCACATTTCCTTTAAAAATTAATTCTGATACTGTAGCCATTCATATAAACGCCCTGAGCGTTAAACTTTTAGGTGGACGTTCATTTAATAGAGCGTTCATTGGAGTAAATATGGTTAAAAAAATAACTCTATGCTACACCTTGTTACTTAAACAATACGCAGTGGTTGAAATAAATGCAAATAAATCACTGTGGAGGAGTATTGCTCAAAAATCCCTCCTCCACAGTGATTATTCACTCTTATATTGACCACTGATGGTGCACATACCAATCTGCTCTCCGGTAAAAAAAATATATGGGAATATCTAAGTGAAATAATATCGACTTGATAATCTTGAATTTGATGACTTCTTCAATCTAGAAGGTAACTAATTCTGATAATCACTGGCACATCCTTCCTGTGATATTACCAAACATATAGAAGGGAAACAATAGAGAGCAATACGGTGGAGAATCTAGTCTAATGACGCTCGAAAGTAGAGAAGAATATTGGTCGAAATAATCCAGAATACTTTCTTCAAACTAAATTTCATCACATTTATATTGGATACCCAAAAATGCCCATGGGATAGAGCGAAAGCTGATTGGTTGATCGATCAAGAGAGAGAGAGAGAGAGAGATAGAAAGCAGATTAGTGCTTTTTAAAAGTGTTTCCTCAAATATTTATTAAAATAAACTTAAGAATACCCTAGATCCAGGATTTGAAATAAGCGAAAATAGAATCTTCAGCGAAGACGAAACTGTCGATAATATACTCAACACTCTCCATTGGAGATACTTTTTACGTTAATTTCACTCTAATATGTGTACTTTATTAACAATACATTAAAATATGTCTCGCAAATTTCTAAACGTGTATAAAAATAAGAATGAGTGTGCTGTGTCAATGTCCAGTGGGCAAAACAATTGTTCTAAGTCAGCAGTAAAGACGTTCTTCCTTGTTGTTCTAGTGTCTTTATTGCAGACTTTGAACAATTCTTCGCCCACTGGACGAGCTTGTGATTAATATGCTTCTTTAAACAATTAAGCCTGTATGATGTAACTGCCAGACATCACATGTGAAAGAGTGTTTATGGTAGGTTTTAGCTTTTATTCAAAGTCCGCAGTAAAGACGCCAGAGCAACGATGACTTATCAGTGCGGAGAAGAGACTTTTGAGCAGTATCGGGTTTTATAGCTTGAACCTATGCTTAAAAATCCTCCTCCACAGAGGTTAATCGTTCTAATATCTATTTACCTTGATAGGATTTACTTACAATGCGCTTGCGAACATAGCGGTACACCCACGCTTCGCAATCCTTAAATTACTGGCTATCACCAATGAAGGAAACGCTTCCTTCAAATTTAAATACCTGGACATACCTATCTGTTGTGCTGGTCTGGTTAGCAGGCCTTTTCAAAGCTTGGGTGCACTATTAACGCTTTCAGATTTTCTAACAAAATCTGAATTTTATTGCACAAACCGTTGTTCAGGCGTCTTTATTGCTGACTTTGAACAAAATTTGAAAACTATACTCAAAAAGCACTCCTCCACAAGTGATATCTGGCAGTTATATATTCAGGCTTGAAAATCATATGCACGACTATTGTCACAACACTCTTATTGGCTATAATCCCTTAACTTTTAAAGAAATTTTGTAACATATCGATTGGTAACGGGAAGATGATGGTTGAATTCTTCTCTGCAGAAATCGTTGTTAATGTTTGAAGATACCTCAATTGAAGAGCTTGTGGTGATTCAGAGATAACATCAGATGCCTCTTTCAATGAACGAGCAGCATTCATTTCACCTTCTGCAGCAATAACCTGAAATAAAATAATTAATCAGTGTTCGAAATAAGCGTAATGGACCTATTCACAAATACATTAAAACGAAGCATTGGCTGCTCCGGGCAGTTATATTCCGGTTTGTAGTAATAGAGAAATTGTGGAGTAAATGAATTTGCAATTGGTTGACAAGGGGGCAAAAACTTGTTTAAAGTCAGCAGTAAAGACGCTAGGACAAGTTCGACGTTGTTCTAGCGTCTTTACTGTGGACTTTGAACAAGTTTTTGCTCACTGATTGATTTCTCTCCGTCACGATGAACTTATAGCACCTATATCAAAATATCAACGTTTTATGTGAACCGCACTATACTATGAGCAAATGTTTATTAACTAACCCATGAGCCAAGGGTTGAATTGGTTCTAAATTGTTAAATGTGTGATACATCATTAGAAAAATACGAGGGCTTTTAAAAAGACAGATTCCATAATTATTACCCAAATCTAAGTGTCCATACGTTACAGTAAAAAGATCCGGGCTGCATTTTTTCGTCGAAGGACAAAACTTTACAAGTGGCAGCTAAAACAGTAGATATGACAAAACCATTCTTTGCGAAAATGTTTACTCATCTCCAGTGAAATCACTAGTTTTGGACCAGTGGGCTAAAACTTGTTCAAAGTCCGCAGTAAAGACGTTAGAACATCGAACAAGTTTTACCCACTAGGTTATCTGAAGTTATGCTCAAGACTCCCTCCTCCACTGTGAATATTTGCTCTTTCCTGCAACTCTACTTTACTTTAGCAACCAACTATTCCACACAGATGTAGATTTACAAACTTGTAATATTACCTTTGCTTTGGCTTCTCTCGATGCTTCTGCTTCAGCAGCCATAGCACGTTGCAACATTAATGGAAGACGCACATCCTTGATCTCAACACGCTCAACCTTAACACCCCATGGATCAGTGGCCTCATCAAGTATATTCTTAATTGAAAGGCTAATTTGTTCACGTTCCATTAAAATCTCGCTCAGATTCTTTGTACCTAACTCATTTCGAAGTGTTGTTGCCGCAAGAAGTCTTGTGGAACGTTGAGAATCTTCGACATTACACACGGAAGCTACTGGATTGGCCACACGATAATATGAGACTGCATCGACGGTGACAGTGACACTATCTCTTGTCAGAATCTCTTGAGGTGGAACATCGAATGATACAACCCTCAGATCAACTTGAATGTAATTATCAATGCATGGCAATATGAAGAAGATTCCAGGTCCCTTCGAACCACCAGATACAAGTCGACCAACACGAAATATTACTGCTCGTTCATATTCTTGTACAATCTAAGTAAAAACACAAACCTAAATATAACTGCCAGACATCATCTACGGAGAAATAGTTTTTGAGTATAGCTTTCAACTTCAAAGCTGAAAACTATGCTCACAAAATACTCCTCCACATGTCCAGCAGTTATATTCACAGGCTTGAAAAATAAGAAGTTTATTTCTTCCATGTTTAATTTAATTTGCAGTGTCTACAGCGTTAATAAAAAAAATATCCAAATTGCCTTTGATATCCTAGGGAAGGCTGCAATTACTTAGTTTCGGCATTGCAAATATGCGTAGGTTCAAGCGAATCTCACGATACACGGACTTAGATGGTCAGTTAGTTTTAACATAAACCACACATGAAAACTGAATATACACACAGAAAACTTTATTATAACTTGAGTTTTAGAGCCACGTAAACAAAACACAAAGGTGCAAACGATGGGAAGCAACGTAAAACATTGAAGCAACGTAAAAGCGACGTTATTTATACAACCATGGGTAAGCAAAAATTCCGTGTGAAAGCGAAAAGCAGATATTCCATTGATATAAATTGACATTACACATCGTGAGATGTCAATTTCTAACAATGTAATGTCTTCTTTTGGCTTTCGCGCGGAATTCTCCGCTTAATGGAATTAATCTATAGAGTTAATGGATGGCAACTATATGTTAGTACATCGGTAAATTATGGCACATACGTTACTTATACATATTTTGTGTACATAGACTGTACCATAATTCGGAGGATTTGGGCGATAAAAATACAAAACAAATGGAAAGAAGTTTTTTGTCATCCCTTCATCTAAAGCTCATCGTTCTGCTTCAGATCTGGATGACTTGGATGGTAACGGACGACTATCAAAGTCATCAAAAGTCAAATAGGAATTACGGATGATTTGGATGGTTTGGATGACTTGAAGCCGAAACAAATACACCCTAAATTTGATCAAATTCAACAAAAAAACGAATTTGCACAGAAGGGTGTTACGTCAACGATCTTGCATTGGATTGGTTTCTTCGACACAAATAAACCAATCCATTGCCAGTTCTTTAACTCGGTACTCCTCTTTGTAAATATTATTTTTAAGACGGTCTATCAACATCTTACATTTGAGAAAGTTGTCGACCATTCTCTAAAAGAATTAATTTCGAGATTCTTGCTCGTTAATTCTTTTAGCTACAACATTATCGTTCTTCTTGTTTCAAGCACCTAGCGCATCCAAAAATCATTTTCGAAATAAACAGCACTGCTAGTATGATATTTCACCTATTTAAATAAAGGGGTCTATTCGATTAACAACAAATCCTTTTTTTGAAGCCACCAAAAAGGATTCACTTAAGGTGCGTTTCCACTAGGCGAAAAAAATCGTACGAAAAGCCAAAAAATATTCCATTGGTAGAAATTGACGTCACGCATCATTTGACGTCAATTTTTACCAATAGAATGTCTTCTTTTGGCTTTCGCATGAATTTCCTTACCAAGTGGAAATCCACCTTTATTCAAATTTCTTATTACAATCAATCCTGAATACAACTGCCAGATATCCATAACTTTTGATAGGACCATACTGTAGTGTTGAAACTTTTCAGAATATTAGGTTAACACATAATTAACATTTTAGCCTAATTAATTTTTTGATGACGCCATTAATTAGAATGACGTCATTAAGTCAAAACAAGTGCTGAAAAAAAAATTCAGAACGTTTTTCAAGCAAAAATAAGAGAATTTTTTTTTTTTTTTTTTGGATTTTTTTTTTACCGCCTGTCAAAAATTTGGTTACTAGGGGAAAATTAACCCTAGTTACCAATGACTTTTTTTCAAAATGATTCTAGATAAATTATATGAAAAGAGCTGAAATTTCTAGTCGTATAAGCCATTCATTCAAAAGTTATGTAAAAAGGTATACAAGGGGGGGGGGGGGGGGGTTGAAACACCCCCCAGTAGGAATTGGGTTAAGCCTCTAGTGATATAATTTATAATTAAACTTAAATTAAAACAGGAGACTTTTCCGAATCTTGTGAAGAATAATCTTACCTTCAAACACAGGAATAGTGAAAATGGGAATGTACATATAACAATGATAAAGGATATGACAGTTAAAAACCAACCACAAAATCCTAATTCACCACCTAAATAAAACAAAAATTTAATAGAAACCATAGTGACCCAGTGGAATTCTACCAATGAAATGTCTCTTTTGACATGTGACGTGAATTTCTACCAATAGAATGTCTCTTTTGACATGTGACGTGAATTTCTACCTATGGAATGTCTCTTTTGACATTCGCCGCTGAGTGTTTGAAATAAGAGCAAATAATCACTGTGGAGAAAGGATTTTTGCTCTCCTCCACAGTGATTACTTGTTCACAACAATATATAACAGAAACTTATATCAGCATTTTATGTGGCTTCAAATACAACAATTCCTTTAAGCACAAACCTCTTTCTCTATATTATATAACATCTATCAAGTATGTGCATGGAAACACCGTTGTCTAAGGTACCTGCAGGTGTGCGCCAATGCTTACTATCTATTTTTTGGTACAATTTTCAAAAATATTCCATGTGCCATAAGTGGAAACTAATGCTTCTTGACATACAACTGAGCAGACAAAAGAAATTTGTAGTGAGAGAAAATTTGAAAGTTCGAAAAATCTGGGCCAATGAAATGAAAGTAAACAATCACCGTGGAGGAGTGATTTTTGAGCATAGCTTATTTGTTATTTCCAACTTAGGTAATCAATATAAGTTTCTTAGTTCAATTAAGCCTGGATTTTTTTTAGTTCCTCATATCTGGAGGTGTGTATCAGATTTTATTCAGCATGACAGTGTTCAAAATAAGACCAAATAATCACTATGGAGGAGGAATTTTTGAAAAATGCTTAAAAACTACTCCTCCACAGTGATTATTTTATCTTACTTCAAATACTAGTCTCAACAATGATCCTAATTACTTGTTGCATTTCAACCAATTTTCATGCTTCCAAGCCTGAATATAACTGCCGGGCATCAACTGTGGAGGAGAGCTTTTTAGTATAGTGTTCAGCTTTTAAGCTGAACACTATAATCAAAAAATACTCCTCCACAGGTGGATCTGGCAGTTATAATAAGGCTTGCACACAATGCATTCTGAAAGGCATCAAGGCCACTACTTGGCAGAGAGCTACAAAAGAAAAATACAGTTTACAAAGATGAAAGATAAGAATAATAATACACTTACATTTTTGAAAATCAGAGGAATGTGGAAAACGGACGTGCGAGGAAATAAACTAGTCAACTAGAAATATTTGTGACAAAAATGTTACTTACCATCATCGTTGTTTTGTTCAAAACCTTGTTCCTGCTTCGACATGGGTAACAGTTTTATTTAATTACTAAAAGAACAATCAATGCAACTCCATTATAAGCCTTGAAATAACTACCAAGCATGATCTGTGGTGGAGTGTTTTTGAGAATAGCTTTCAGCTAGACAGCCGAAAAATGTTCTTAAAAAACACTCCTCCACAGGCAAGGTCCGGCACTTATTTCAATGCTTGCCTTAATTTAATATTTGTAGAAGAAATGCGAATACAGTGCATGATAATCACTATGGAGGAGTGATTTTTGAAATGAAATTTCTCAAAACATAAGATATTTTCTCACAATCAAAAAAATTTATACTAAACAAAATATGAGCGGAAATTGAAAACAAACCAGCATGCGGAAAAAGTCACTTGATAAGAGTAAAGTGCGTGATAAAAAAAACCCAGTGAAAATCAAGATTCCAAGCTAGCCTTACATGATCAAAATCGTATGATGTAACTTGGTTGGCTCATTTTGAGTTTGCACAACTTTTAGGTATTTACACGTTCACAGATTTCTTTTACATATTTTTGGCAAGGAGTACATTATTCTGTATCATTATTGTTCCATTTGCGGTATTATCTTAAGACAATATAATTTTGTGACGACTTTTTTGAGACATTTTGTGATGAATTTTTTTCGCTAATCGATCAGTTTTGGATCCTGTTTTCAAAATAAGCTGTTAAGTGGAAAAATCATTGAATAATGCTAAATTTCGCTTCACATTTATTTTATTATTATTTTTTATCGTTCTCTCCTTCTCAAGGTCGAGGCCACTACTAAGAGAGGCGGTATTTTTTACCCTTTTCAGATCTTCATCCCTCTGCTGATAGGGGATGCAACCCTCAATCTACCTTATTTACCCTGAAACATGGCCGAAACCACTTTACAGGGGAACAGGCAGACGGCAGTGCTTCCAGGGACGTGGCTTAAAATCCCCCAAGCGTGGTATTGAACAGGAAACCTCCAGTTCATAAGCACTACTGCTTAACCACTGAGCCACTACTGCCTATATGACATGAGTTTTCTTCCTCAAAAACAGTATTAAAGATGTTTCCATCCTCCCACTCAGAATCACTATCCTCACAGATCATAGTAGCAACGTTTATTTTCAAGTTAAAGAATTAAAAAATGTTTTATTTTTGTGAATTGCTGAATTTTCAATTTTTTTGCGATATTTTATTTTTGTGAATTTCTTTTTTCTAAATTGTTTTTCTCCCTAAAATAATTGTGCATACGTTGCGTCACGCAAGCTTCATTATACACATCTGATTGTGCATACGTTGTGTCACGCAGGCTTCATCATACACATCTGATTGCGTAAGACTGACTTTCTGTAATAACTTCATCTAGACGTGTTTACTCTCTAATAAATGTGTCCTGGCGGACACACCAAACATATCTCCCTTCGTGTAACTATAGTACTACCCTGATTTTTGGAACACAGTATTTTTCGAATTATTTTCTTGGACCCTTGAATAAGAAATTCTTATATATTATGCAGGGTTTTTTCGAATTCCCGGATTTTTCAAACTATTCTTCCAGCCCTTTGAGTCCCTTGGCATATCAGGGTTCAATTGTAGTTACAAAAACATTAAGTTTCAGAATTAATGAAAGTGCTGAAACAGAAGTTTTTGTAATCATAATTCTCCAAGGAAATGCTCAAAACTCGGCCAAATAAACATTACTGAGGAATATTTTTTTAGCCCCAGGCTTTATCCTGAATTTACGCTCAAAAATCACTCCTTCACAGCAATTATTCGCTCTCATTTTAAACCCTGAAAGTATGTTCTATGTTTATAGAACTCTCTCTATATATGGTAGTAAAAACTAAGCGATCATATATGTTTATAGAACTATTTTTATGGTAGTAAAAACTAAGCGATCATATTTGAATCTAGACACCAGATTGTACAAAGGGAGATCTTGTTGAATTATTTAGTAACTTATGATATAAATGACTTAGCCCAAATAAAATACTTAAAGAAAAGTATATGATTTTTTAATAGTAGTCATGTCGGACACTAAATTGATGAGCACTCTGCTTTGAAGATTTGTGTACCAAACTATGCTATCAATCATAAGCATAATAACAAGAAATACAGACTATAAAAACAGTAAATAAAGGTTTCAAATAACAATATAAATAATTTAAAAAATACAAATACGAGGTCGGCAAATTTTATAAAATGTAAATCTGAACAAACTTGGAATTAAGGGGAAAATGTGTGATTATTTTTTATTTTTTATATTTTCGTAATAAAGGAATAAATGACTGCTCACTTAGGGCAGCCTTTAGATGGACTCCTAAATAAGTTTCACCCTAAACCAACTTGCATTTTGTTGGTTTCTTCAGTACAAAGAAACCAATCAAATTCAAGATTGTACAAGAAAGCCAATCAAATGCAAGATCATTTTAGGGCGGGCGAAATCTTAAATGTCACACATTTTATTAGTTTGTTACCATAGAATGGTGTTCAAAATAAGAATAAATAATAACTGTGGAGGAGTGATTTTTGAGCATTGCTTCAAGCTAGAAAGCCTGAAGCAACGCTCAAAAATCCCTCCTTCCCAGTAATTATTTGTTATTATTTTAGACACTGCAGAACGAGAAAATGCACATATGGAAATGCTCTCAAAAAGTTAAATCTATTATAACATGTGAAATCTGTGGCTTGGTTTCCTTGACCAGATGTCAGTATATATCAAAGATAACTCTTTTAATATTTCCTCAGAAACTGATTTAACATGTTTGAAACAGATTTGTTTCATGACAATTATACACCACAAAATTCAAAATGATAATGAATACCTGATCCATGCTTGACATACAATTACTACTAAAACAAATTTAGGTATATACATACTACATATATACATACTATATATACATTATATCCACACATGAGTAAAGATTGGTCTACAAAGTTCAAAATAAAAGCAAATAAACACTGCAGAGGAGTGATTATTTACTCTTATTTCGACCACTGATGTAAAAGCAGGGAGATCTTAAAAATCACATTAAGTACAAATTATATATTACTGCAAGCCTGAATATAATTGTCACACATCACCTGTGGAGGAGTGTTTTTTTAGTATCGTTTTCAGCTTTAAACTGAACACTATACTAAAAAACACTCCTCCACAGTTGATGTCCAGCAGTTATATTCAGGCTTGTACTGTAAATATTCTTTACATTATATACAAATTAAAAAACAGTATAAAAAGATGCAGAGACCTATTGCTGACAAATTGACCATCTTTGGTCCGAAATGCACCACACAGTACCGTATTCCCTTACACACCTTGTCTCAAAATAAGTGCCTTTACGAACAGTGCTTATTAGAATAATGCTAAACATTAATTTTATGCAATATTTGTCTGCTTAGTGTATTTTTTTGAAACTAATGAAAACAACTGTTAGGTATAAAATGGTCCTATTTAAAGATGATTTCGCAGGTATTTAGTGATCTATTTTTAACCCCATAAGGTGACAGGGGGTGGAATCCCTATCCCACTTCTTCAAAACTTGTGAGGTTTTGATTTTAAAATATTCTAATTTACCGCAAGCTCTTATATTCAAGACTAGCACAGCGTAAAAGCCTACCAAATACGGTCCTGTATTTCTTCAAATTTGGACTGTGTATTACCATATGGTATTTGGTAGGCTGTCACACTGTGTAGCATCGAGTACTTTGTGGAATTTTGTGTTCATTTAACACTTAAAATCGATTGTCTTGATATTATAGAGCAAAATAGTGGACTTTTAGCTTTGTTTTTGTTCAGGATTGCAATCTTTTTGCCCCTGGAATTTTCCAATTTTTCCGCTTCTTGCCAAGATTCAATGGTCAAGATTGTAGAATCTCTGCATATCAGTTTAAATATCTTTAAATGTCTATCAAATAACTATAAATTATATCCAATACTTTGTAAATGTACACTTATTCTGAATGCTTATAAATACAATAATAATAATAATAAATAGAACGACTATATAACTTTGTTAAAATCTATGTAAAGAGAAGGTTATCTTACAAATAATTTAATAAAAACCAAATAAAACCAAATATATTTACAGTATATAACAAAATATGTATGGATATGAAAATTAAAAATGTAGGAAATCTGATGAGAGAGCGAATTAGTTGATGACCTTGATATCGATTGCAGTGCTTGAAATAAGAGTTAATAATTGCTTTGGAAGAGGGATATTTGAGCATAACTTCAGGTTTTGTAGCCTGAAGCTACGCTAAAAAACCCACTTCCTTTACTCTTATCTGGACCGCTAGGTTGCGTTAAGGACCATATCAAAAATAAAATCTACAGAGGAGAGTCAATGATCTCACAGTGTATTAGTTCCTTTGCACTGTAGAAACCAATCCATTGCAAGCTCATTGCCATAACACCCTTCTGTACAGATTCGTTTGTGTTGAGTTTGTTAAAATTTAGCTGATTTAACCCTACCAAAGAGTTGGCTTTGGAACGAAATTTTGAGATGAACTCTAATCTACTTTTTTGTATACAATCCATAACTGCAACACCTAATGATCAACATAATTACAAGATTTTAGGTTCAAATTTTCACATATTATTCCTTGATAGAATTTATGCTGATAAGCATACCATTTACTAAGTGGAATCTTACACTGGTAAAACTGAATACTTTTTGTAATGAAAACACATTATACAGCCTAATATGCTTTTGCAAGGACCACTATGGAAGAGTGAGTATTGAGTATAGCTTCATGTAACATAGTATAGTGCTATGCTCATAGTAATAAATTTGACCTTATTTCAAATACTATATCTATATCTATAATGTCACAATATCTATGCATGTTTTACTTCTAAAAATCTGTCAAATTATTGTACTAACCTAAAAATTCAATTTAAAATAATATTGCTACCTAAGGGACCGTCTCAGAATTAAAATCTACAGATGACAGTACTGAGTCAACGATCTTGCAATGGATCAATCCATTGCAAGTTCGTTGACCTGACACACTTCTGTACAGATTCATTTTTGTTGAATTTTGTTAATTTTAGTTGATTTAACCTTGCCAAAAAAGTTGGTTTTGGAGCAAATTTTTGAGAGGGTCCCTAAACCTAATTGCCCATTAATTTTTGTAGTATACCCATTGGTAGTGGAAATATAACCGTTTGGTTCTTCTCCGAGGAAATCGCTGTTAATGTTTGAAGATATCTCAATTGAAGAGCTTGTGGGGATTCATAGATAACATCAGATGCCTCTTTCAATGCACGAGCAGCATCCTTTTCACCTTCTGCAGCAATAACCTGAAATGTTAATGCAATATAAAATTTAATCACAAGCCTTGAAATAACTGCTTGACATCACATGTGAAGGAATGCTTTTTAGTACTTTTCAGCTGGCAGGGGATAATGCAGCCCACTTAAAAGCTGAACACCATACTCAAAAAACACTCCTCCTCATGCGATGTCCAGCAGTTATATTCAGGCTTGTCGAATAAAAACCTTTGAATTGATGCATACTTTCATAACTTTTTATCATGATGTGCTCTTTTGATTACTTCTAGATCCTGTTCTCAGATTATTCCCTGACTGGACAGCTGAAACTATACCGAAATCAAAGTAGCGGTTTAAAGTAGCCCACTAAACCGAGTGAACGTTATTATCTGTGTATATTGTATCATTAGTATATAATAATTAATAATTTATAATAATTATTATTAAACAGTATAATTTTTAAAACGGCACCATGTAAAGTAATTTGGCACTCATACCAAGTATAGCCACTTTGACCAATT